>QFET01000742.1:0-45888 GCA_003316355.1 Tuber calosporum | reverse complement strand
GTATGCATTGAGATAAATTTGTTGCATTGGTGGGCCGGTACACTTTTCGCTTATTGACATCCATATGTATATTTCCTACAGTATTATTGTTTATGTCTCTGCTTGGTTATTTATAGTTTACTCAGGGAAACTACGGACATTACTACAGCTAGAGTATATCATATTTTTCAGTTATATTTCATGATAATGATTGAGGATTAATGCATATATTTCTTATTTTATGTGCGGGATTTCTTGATTAACTTTCCATGTAGAGTGACCTTTTACCGGTCATGTATCATGTGTTATCTTTCGGTTTATTTCCCGCACACAACTTCCAATTCCGGATATTTTATTGGGATTTCCTTGTTAGTTTTTCAGGGTCAAAAATGTTCGCACTTATGTTTCTTACAATGTTTTCCCTATTTTGTTACTGAGTACATAGAGGATACGCACGTGTATAAATAGCTGGTTGACGCCTACTTTTTTAGTTAATTAAGGACAAGAACTACTACCAATCTACCTTCACACTACAATACTCCTCATACTAGCGTGCACATAGTATACTCTTAATACTATGTTGTATCTTCGTACTCCTGCTATAAGATTGTGCCAAATACATAACATTTAAGACAGGATAGATAGCGGATGGAGAACAACTAAAGGACAGAGAATGACAGGAGGGGTGAAGACGGTAGGAGCAGGGAGGACGGAGGCTGGATGGTGGACTCATAATGTAGGGAGGATGGAGGTGGGAGTTGAGAAACTGCAAGAAAATTAAATCTTAGTATATCAAGAAATCAGAAGGGATTAAAGTGGAATTGTGTGAGAATTAAGAAATGAAAATAGGATAAAGTGATGCAATAAGAGAGGTAGGAAACGAAAGTCTTAGATCGGAGAAATGAGAGGGAAAGGTGCCGATGAGAACAAAGTGCAAACAAACACTGAAAGCACGACCATTTCGACACTGCAAAAATCTTTTCTTGGCAACCAATAAGATTAGGTAATTTATTTGATTCAAACTTTTTTTAGCCTCTACTGTTGTAAAGTTCTTTACTATTTTTCAGCCTAAGGTTGCTAAACTATACTTTGTTACCAACCAACAAGTCTCTGCAAATTTAGAAATCTATACCCAATGTGTATACCATTTTAATCAGAATAACAGGAGGACCAATATGCATTCACTTAAGGTCTCGAGAGGGCCCTGTCTATATGTAGTGTGCCATTCTCTCATGGAGTATCAAAATGATACGAGATGAAAAAGGTACCTTGTCCACACCCATACTGAGGAATACTTTGCTGGTCTTTGTTCCACCTAGCAAAGGTGACTACCCTTACATTCCACCAATTTTGAATCCTGTAGTCGATATATAGAACTAACTTTGTCTGGGAAATAATTCTGCGATGTTCAGGTCAAATAGGTAATAAATTCAGGGGAGTGAAAGCTTAGACGGAGTGGAACAATTTCGCGATATTAATTCTTATCTAGCTGTATTTCAAGGTATATGTTGTTGTTCTATTCTGTGTGAGAACGCACAATAGCCACCTTGTAAACTAGGTACCAGGCACCCACATTATAGAGAAGCTACAAGTTAATATAATCTCTCTATACAGCCACAATTTAAGTACACCCACTAAGCTCCTATATAGCCACAAAATGCACCTATAGTTATAGCTACTTTCTCTTAATACAAGGGAAATAAAGTATAATAAACCAAAGCTTTGATATATAATGGGCTATCTTGATATTTGCTGAAGATACAAACTATTATGAAACAAGTTATTGTCTTTGTATATACTAATACCACTGGGTGATAAAAATTGGCTGGTATGTAGGTTTCGAAATAACATTTAAACCTAACCTAATATCAAATTAGAAAACTTTGAACACCTTGACAAGGCTTGGCATAGTTTGGCAATATCTATATAAGGAGCTTCTTGCTACCTCCTTTCATTTCAATCCCATCTCACTCTTCTTTTTCAAGGATGAGCCAACCTCTCCTCTGAAAGTAGGATCCTCTGGTACCTCTACTCACCTTGTTTTGATCTCACCAACTCTTTTATTTCACTATAGCTTAAACAAGGCTTTGCTCTTTCAATAATAAGGTTGAGGTATGACACCATTGGAGATTGATCACTAATTCCCTATGAAAGTCTTCTTGTATTAGGCTTGGTTCAATGTTCTGGCACCTCTCACCCAATCGATTCTGTAAGGCTCTGGATCTGGTTTGTGGATTCCTGAAGTCATATAGTTTTTCCTTTGTTATTTGGCTTGGAGAGTGGCAGTGATTAGTTAGGGTCGTTACGAGAGTGGTTAGGGTTAGCCTGAAGGAGGGGGTGCAGTTTTTTTGTGCAGGGGTGATTTTTCTCCACCCCAACTTTGTAACCAGACAGCCAGAGAGAAAACAGATCATCGAACCACGCGAAAACAAGTCGAACGAAACAAGTCTTGGTATGCAAGTGAAGTACACCAGGTGATAAGACATTTCCTTGAGAGTGCAAGAACAGATCGAGACGAACATCGCGTAATCATTTTTGTGCCTTCTTTTCTTTTCTCAGCAGCCTCCGATTTTACTTTCTATATTCTTTACCCCCGTCCGAACATTCTTTTCTCATTGGTGCTCTGAAACGGATTCTCTGGTTATTATACTAGAGAGACTGTTTGTATCTTGATCTCGACCTGGAGAGAAAGATTCTGACTTCGTTCAGTAAAGCAATCGATAAAAACTACGAACAACAATATCGCTAACGCCAACTTTCCATGAATTCTGCACTGTCGACTTCCTCATCGATTTTCACACTTCCGCAATTACCTTCCGTCAGTAATTTACCCATCTTGCAACGACCAATCGCAAACATGAGTACCTTCATTAAAATCACTCCCTTTAACGGCGGAAATACCGATCTGAGTGAAAGTGTGGAGGAATACCTAGATGACATTGAAACTGCAGCTCTCTCTTGGCATTTGACCATTACGCCAGGAATCATGGACGCTACTAACAAATCCAAAATTCGCCTATTCCGTCAAAATCTCAAGCGCGATGGAGACGCATGGTACTGGTGGTACTACGTGCTGCCAGAGGAGGACAAGAAAAGCTACAGCAAGATCGTAGAGGAATTCTGTGGCCGCTATGGAGTCAAAGCATCACAGGCGTCTTCCTTGTTTACTATCCAGAACGAGATGCTTTCTTTGATCCAAGGCGAGGCAGAGTATATTCGCGAGTATGTCTATCGAGTTGAGAAATTGTCCCGCAAAATTCCGAAAGACATTGACTCTCTTTTTGCGATCGCGTTCATCAAGGGGATGAAAGACCAAGAACGTCGCCAGAGAGTCACATTCGATTTGAAGGATTCTCCTAATTTTTACTTTGTGAAAGCGCTTGAGGTCGTCAAGTTCGCATTTCAAGAAATTGGAGAACCCGACCCATTTAAGCCGAATCAAAAGCACCGTTAGCCAGAGCTTCCAGCTGCAAATCTTTACACTGCACCGTCGATGGCTCCTGTTCGCTCTGTTGCCAAGGCTGAGGTTCCTCAAAGTTCTGGTGCAAGTGGACTTTCCGCTACAATGATTCAAGACCAATTCAATGCCTTCATGTCGTCTTATGAAGCAAGTTTAGGTCATAGGCCTCAATCTCCCTACAGTCAGCCTGGTGGAGGGACAAATCTTCGTCGTGGAAATCCGCGTGTCACCTGTTTTAATTGTGGAGTAAGGGGTCATTATTCTGATATGTGTACGAACCCACCAGTATCTTCCTATGAACAGCAACAAATATGAGATCGGATTCGTCGGGATCGTGAGTTACCAGATTCCAACTATCAAATTCCTGATAGGCCTGTTGATCCTCCTCCCTATGGTGCGAATGCGATAGACATCAATCCACGCACAGTTCAGCAACGTCGTACAAATATCTTAGAAGTCCGTTCCTTACCTTTTACATTTTCTCCCATCTCCTGTGTTCGCTCTTGCTCTGTGAACCCTAAGGAACTGGGAAATTCTTGTGTGATTTTAACTCGCATTCCGGCAATAAGAACAATTCTCGTGAATGCTCTTGCTGAAAAGAGAGCCCAAGTGGAGGAAGGCAATGTAGAGGCTAATGGTGGCTTGAGGCCTCAGAAGATCTCAAAGATGAGTGGAGAAGAAGAAGTTGAAAGGATTCCTCAAGGAGCATTTCAAGTTGAGTATGGATTGGGTCCTGGTGTTATCACGATTGCAGATGGAGAAGCAACTGGTGAATTGGTAGCTGTTGGAAATATGATTGAGGAGGCTGAAAATTCAGGAGGCGGCAGGAGTCGATACCCTCAACAATCCAAGTTCGAGAAACTGGCTGTCCAGGCAACTAAACTGAAGGGAAAGGCAGAGGTGGCTCCAATCAACTGGATGAGGGATCAAATGCCATTAACTATTCAAGATGCTCTGAATGGGTCAGCATCACAACTGCAAATTACACTTCCTCAGTTGCTCGATTGTTCTCCCCGACTATGCCGCGATTTAGCTGAACTTTTACAATCTTCTGAACCCCGAACCAGAAAGAAAAAAGCTGGTAACCTTTCGAAACCTTCCCTGCCCGCCAATCTCTATTCTTTGAAGTCTGCTGCTGGGAATGCTGTGATGAGTGAGGCTGCTAACGAGGCTGAGGACAATGTTGAATGTCTTTACGTCGAAGCTTGGATGGGTAATGTGCAACTGCCTGGTGTCCTTGTCGACGCAGGTGCTATGTTAGACCTAATTTCTTCTCATCTGATTGACAAGCTGCATCTGAGACGGTTTCCTGTGTCTGGTCTTGGAATGCGTCTGGCAGATGATCGATTAGTTGTGTTGAAGAACTATGTTTGGCAGGATGTGATTGTGGCTGGGGTCCTCGCAAGAATTAAGGCCTACGAAGTTGCAGTCTTAGAAACTTACCAGCTTCTACTTTCCCGTCGCTGGCTGAAGCGCGTTCGTGCAGTTGAATACCATGATTCCCGTACCTTGTTCATCGAGGGAAGTGACCGAATATGCAGGAAAGTCTCCAGTGTTCCAGGCGATACTACCAAAATAAGATGCCAAAGCTTGACCCACCATCTTTTCTGGATGTGGATGACGACGAAGCTGAAGATGTGATTGAAACACTTCTTAATGAGCTTGACCATTGGAAGGAAGTTGAAGAGGTAGATGAGTTGTCGGGAAACTAGTTGCGTCGCTATGGTGTCAGGGGACAGAGCGACGCATAAGTGACCCAGGGGGAGGTAGAGAAGATGATTTGGATTTAGAGATAGGTAATTGGATGTTTGAAGAGGAAGAGGAGGTGAAGACTATGAAGTATGAAGGTGATGGAAAAGCTCAAAGGGTGGAGAGTTTGCAGGAGGTGGATTGTGGAGAACAAGGGGAGGCAGGAGAGCAGGAGAATAGGAAGGGAGAAAATAGAAGGATGAGAGCGGTTGGTGATAAGGTAGGAGATGTGGAAGGGAGAAGAAGTATGGAAAAGAAGAATGTATTACCACGAGAAGAGACCAAGGTTTTGGGAACCACTGCCTGGACATAAAATAAGGCACAATTGTTTCCTACGACACGAAGGCCAAAGAAGCGAGAGGTTCCAAATGAGCAGGAGATACCTGAAGAAGATATTGAAGTTGGTTTGAGTCAACCTCTTTACACTTGGGAGTGGGCCTGAATCATGAGGAAAGGAAGAAGGCTGAGCGAATTTTGTACACCTGGAAAGACGTTTTCGAAACCGATCTCCTGCGTATTCGCAGAACTGATTTTATCGAACATGCAATCATTTTTACACCTAATGCCAAGCCCTACCGAGCACGAATACCCCTCTGTACCGAAGAGGAAATTGCTTTCTGTCGACGTCTAATTCATAAGATGGAGGAAGCCGGGCTTATCTACCGCTGTGATGCTGAATGGGGAGCCAGGACAAAGTTTACCTTGAAACCGCGATGGGAGACACTTCCAAAAGAGTGAAGATTACGGATGGTTCACAACTTTATTCCGCTCAATCGTGTTAACGAAAAGTCCCAGTACCTATGCCCACGAATCGAACAATTCGTGTATACAATCCTGAAAAAGGGAAAGCGATCTTTCTTTACCACCGACGCAGCCAATTCTTATAGGGCAATTCCATTACGACCAGGAGAAGAAACAAAGCTGGGATTTGTCACAGCATATGGTATGTATTGTTATGAAAGTTATGGGTCAGGGTTTGACAGGTGGAACACATATATATAGTCGATTTCGTGATCTACTGATTGGTACCTGTCACGATTGGTGACTAAGCAAGGCAGAATTTCGCATGACTCATAGTTATGAGTCACAAGGTTATTATATTTCGCACTATGACTCATTAGAAGTCAGTGGGTTTCACATGATGCACACTTGTGCAATCATTGTTATGTTGTGATTGGTTGATCGTGCGCATGACTCACATTTGTAAGTCATATGATGTAATGATTTTCGCACATGACTCAC
Organism: Tuber calosporum; assembly: GCA_003316355.1. Lineage (NCBI taxonomy): Eukaryota > Fungi > Ascomycota > Pezizomycetes > Pezizales > Tuberaceae > Tuber > Tuber calosporum. Next base: position 39,458 of record QFET01000742.1, on the reverse strand, counting down.
ACTATGAGTCATGGGTTTCGCGCATGTGACCACTTTAGGGCACATGACTTATTATATGAGTTATGATTGGTTGGCATGCGGCGCAGTTGACTCAGAGGAGTCAGCTGATGGATATCATACTATGACTCACTATGAGTCATAGAGGTCGTGTGACTCACAGGTATGAGTCACCAGGGTTAGGGTTGAGGGAAGAGTGCCTATATAAGGACCTTTAAGCGACCTGTAGTTAGGACTCTTCATGCAACCATCTAAGTTCTTTCCTATACAATTACTTTACCTCTTTACCGTTTCCTTCCCTATTGGCATTGTGCGATAGGTACCATAGGGTTCAGCTATCAAGACAACGTAGGCATAGGCCTAAGAGCAATAGTGGAACTCCGCCTAGAACTACTCATTGCTATAGTACTCCTACCCTGGTGGCCGAGATTAGCGCCACGCCCCATACCGGATTACAACAACGGCCCAGTCATATTCATCCAACCCAAAGAGAAGTAGTTACCTGTTGCACTACCAGCTTACTGCATAGGATCGTAACATTTGGTTGTGTCACCTAAGCAACACGCAACTACAAAACAGTAGACTTTACAGACAACAACATCGACCTTACTGAGGGCGAAATCGATACCTCAACACTTGGCCCGGCACTTGAAGAAGCAATCAGCACAAACCTATCCAGAAGCCAGTCACAAAGAACCACAAGTCTGGTGACCCCTGAGCCGGCCTCACCAACAGGATCTATGGAACCAGAAACCCCAAGACCAGAAAGGATATCAGCACCGGGACCAGCAACTGCCGGTGGAGGAGCAGGAATTCAACTAGCAGGATTTACAACTGCACAGTTCCAAGAAATCCTGACTCTGATAAACAACCAGCGAGAAACAACCAACAAGCGGATCAAAGTCGAAAAACCTCCTACCTTCTCTGGAACAAGGACCAAACTACGAACCTTCTTAGTGCAATGCAAATTATACTTCGAAGCAACACAAGAAACACGACATACAGAACGCATCACCTACGTTAAGAGCTTATTAAGGGATGCAGCAGCAAGCTGGATAACCCCATTTGCAGAAGGACGCAAGCCGGAGACCTGGACTACATATGAAGATTTCACTACAGCCCTCAAAGACCAGTTTGGGGATGTGGATGCAGAAAATGCAGCTAGGACAAAACTCGACCGCCTGAGGCAAGGTAAGGAACCGGTCACAGAATACTGGAATGACTTTCGCCTCACAGCTACAGAGGCGAATAAGAATGATGGGACACTAAGATGCCAATTTCTTAAAGGAATTAACCGAACGCTCCAGGATGCAGGGGCAGCGGACCACATGGTAGCAGCAAATGTCGATGCCCTTGCAGCCTGGGCAATCGAAAAAGAAAACCGGATCAACATGATCAAGCACCTTCAAGGAAACAACAGTACCTTTATCCAACAACAGGAAACGCCCAGGAACAATAATGGAACCTGGAAGTCGGGCAACAATATGGAAACCCGAGGTGACCCAATGGACCTGGATGCTACCAGAAGGCGTCCACGACTAAACCTCTCATGAGCAGAGTTCACGAGAAGAAGGGACAACAACCTATGACTAGGATGCGCCAGACCTGGGCACAGATTCAGTAATTGCTGAAATGCAAGAGATGAGAAGGACTATACTCGGCAGTTCAACAGCAAGACCAACAATAATCGCTGGAGACCACGAACCAACCTACACGAGATGGAGATTAGAGAAACACCAGAAGAGTCGGGAAACGAAGAAAGTCCCCAGTAAGAGATAGGCTGCGGGACAACAAAACTAAAACCATAGGAATCGGCAACATCTACATGGCACTTACAAACACGGAAACATTGGAACAAGAAAAAGACCATGCCATGGTCAAAATGCGTTTACATGGCAAGGACAAGACAGTCATCATCAACGGCATGATTGATTCGGGCGCTACAGAAAACTTTATTGACAAGGAATTTAGCAACAAACACGGCATATGAATAAAGAAAGCGAAAGAAATACGGGAAATCTACCTTGCGGACAGGGAGCCGAGCGCGATGGGACCAATTACCCATATAGTGGAAGTACCTATGGACATCGGCAGCCATAGGGAAGTGGCAACCTTCCAAATCGCAGATCTACCCAACCCTGAGGCAGTACTATGGCTGCCATGGTTAAGAAGACACAACCCCAAGATCGATTGGGAGAGCAATAAGATCACGTTTGATAGCGAGTGGTGTACCAGAGTATGCCTCGAAAGCTCGCCAGCAGTGGACTTAGTTCCTGAATCGGAAGCCCTGGAAGAGAACTTGGAAATACAGTTCTCCACGATCCAGGCCAAGGATGTCCAGAATATCAAAATCCAAAGATTGAGCAATACGGCCATACTCCCTACCCAGGGGTCAGCCAAGGCTGCAGGACATGACCAGTATGCAGACGAGAGAATTACGATACCGGCAAAAGAACAAGGAATCGTCAATACCGGGATAGCTATCGGACTACCAGAAGGCACCTATAGGCGGGTGACTCCGCGTTCGGATTGGCAGTTAAACACCGGCTTACTGTCAATGCGGGAGTAATCGACGCCGACTACACAGGTGAAGTCAAGGTGGTCCTGGTCAACCTAGGAACGGACAGTTACACAGTTGAGCGGGGAGACCGCATCGCAAAGTTGGTATTCGAAAAGATTGTCATAGGACAATGCGAAGAAGTGGAGCAAGTGGCTCCTACTATGAGAGGCGCAGCAGGGTTCGGAAGTACGGACCACCCAAAACACCAAAAGATTGAGATCAACGAGATCTCCGCTACCTCATTCAGAAAGTTCTACCGAAGAGGCGAAGTTACAGGAATCCTCAAGTGGGATTATAAGACGAACGAACCTACCAGGATTGAAAGGATCAATGTCAGTACCGAATTGGCTATCAAGGCCAAGAAAGGCCAAGAAAAAGACAAAACCAGAAACATTGTACCAAGGGAATACCACCAGTACCTGGACATGTTCAAGGAAGAGGAAGAAACTCGGCTACCACCCCACCGACCATCGATTGACTTGGATATCAACCTCAAAAAGGGAGAAACAGTACCAACAAGAAAACTATACCCATTGGGCGAAAAAGAGCTGGAAGAACTAAGAGAATACATCAGAGTCAACAAGAACCGGGGCTGGATTCGGGACTCTTATGCAAACGGAGGATCACCAATCCTGTTTGTTAAGAAGAAAGACGGCAAGCTAAGGCTATGTGTGGACTACCGAGGGCTCAATGAAGTCCCTAAACGAGACCGATATCCCCTACCACTGATAGTAGAAGCCCTCGATAAGCTTAGAGGAGCCAAGGTCTTTACTAAACTAGACATCCGAAACGCATATCACAACATCAGAATCAAACACGGAGACCAATGGAAAACTACCTTTACTACCAAATACGGCATATACGAATACACGGTCATGCCATTCGGACTCAAAAATGCACCTGCAGCGTTTCAGCGATGGGTCAATAGGATTCTCAGCAGGTTTCTGGATATCTGTTGTATCGTCTATATAGATGATATCCTGATATATTCAGAAAACCAGGAACAACACCGAACTCATGTCAGGATGATTATGGAAGCCTTGAGAAAAGAAGGGCTGACACTGAAGCCATCGAAGTGCGAATTTCACAAGGAACGAACCGAATACCTAGGCTTCATCATCGACAAGGACGGAGTCAGCGTTGATCCTATCAAAACACAAGCAATATGGGAATGGAAACCGCCCGAAAGCAAGAAAGGAATACAAGGCTTTATGGGATTCTGCAACTTCTATCGACGATTCATAGAAGGGTTTAGTCGGATAGCTAAACCACTCTATCAATTGACGAAGAAGGACTGCAAATGGAACTGGACCGAGAACCAACAAAAAGCATTCGATGAATTGCGCAAGCGACTTACTTCAGCCCCACTACTGGTACACTACGATCCAACCAAGGAAATCATGATCGAGACAGACGCTTCAAAATATGTATGCTCAGGCATTCTATCACAGAAGGGGAGCGATGGAAAATGGAGGCCAGTGGCATACCGGTCAAAAACGATGACACCGGCAGAATGCAACTACAATATCCACGACAAAGAGCTCTTAGCCATTGTCCAAGCATTGAAAGAATGGAGAAGATATGCAAAAGGAAGCAGACACCAGGTCCTAGTCCTCACAGACCATAAGAACCTGGTACCATTTACCACGACAAAAGAGCTTAACGACAGACAAATCCGATGGAGCGAGACCCTCAGTCAATACGATATCAAAATACAATACCGACCCGGGAAGGAAGGGGGCAAACCAGATGCCCTTACTAGGAGAGCAGAAGATGTCCGGAAAAAGGACGACGAGAGGATCCAACAAAAACAAAGGATCCTACTCCCAAAAGAACAATACTTCGAAACTATGGAAGTGGTCAAGTTTGACGCAGAAGATTTTGGCATCCGAGAAGCAAGAACGAAAGACAGACAGATAAGAGCAATCCAGGAAGCCCTGAGGAAAGGAGAGAAAGAAATGAAAGGAGTGGCCCTCGGGGCATGTGAATGGAAGGAAGGATGACTATGGCATCAAGGAAAGATTTGGGTATCGGAACACGAAGAGATCAGAACCCAAGTCATACGACAAAATCACGATAACCCAGCAGTTGGGCATGGCGGAACCAACAAAACCACGGAACTACAATCACAACAATATTATTGGCCAAAGATGCGAGACGACATAAAGAGATATGTCAAGAATTGCGATACATGCCAAAGAACGAACACGATAAGGCACGCGCTCTACGGACTACTACAACTGAACGAAGCACCACACCAACTATGGAAATCGATAGCAATAGACTTCATCTCGGACCTGCCGAAATCAGACGAAGATGACGCCATCCTGGTGGTCATCGACCGATTGACAAAAATCAGCCATTTCATACCCTGCAACAAGGATATGAACACCAAAGAATTAGTCCAGATATTCCTACGGGAAATATTCCGACTCCATGGACTACCACAAGATATCATCACTGATAGAGGAACGCTATTTACATCAGACTTGTGGAAAGAGACCACAAAATCCCTTGGGATTGAACGAAGAATGAGCAACGCCTTCCATCCACAAACCGACAGACAAACCGAAAGGACAAACGGAATACTGGAACAATACCTAAGGGCCTATATCAACTATCAGCAAGATAACTGGGCGGAATTACTACCATTAGCGGAGTTTGCATACAACAATGGAAAACTGGAAACCATTAAGACCACACCCTTCTACGCAAACTACGGACAACATCTGGAACATGGGGCGATAGGCCACATGATACCAAAGGAAACCATGAAAAAAGAAGAGATTGGTCTGCTGCAGACTATCCTACGTCAGGAAATGGTCTGGGCACAATTACGACACAAAGAAAACTACGATCAACACAGAAAACCCGATCCGAATCTCCAGGCAGGCGACATGGTCTGGTGACTGCCAAGGAATATAAGGACCACAAGACCATGCAAGAAGCTGGATTACAAGAAAATCGGACCATTCAAGATCCTTACGAAGGTGGGCACAAGTGCCTATAAATTGGCCTTGCCCCAACAGATGAAGGTACACAACACCATCCACATCTCGCTCCTCGAACCATACCACGACAATCAGTTCCCCTCACAAAAGCAATCACCACCACCTCCAATCGAGATAGAAGGAGAGAGCGAATACGAACTCGAAGAAATCATTGACGCACGCATACACTGAAAACGCCTACAATACAGAGCCAAGTCGACTGGCTACTCACCAGAACACGACATAACTTGGTACCCTACGGAAAACTTCAACAATGCCAGCATCGCCATTGAACGTTTGCATCAGCAGTATCCAAGAAAACCCCGAGTGGGTTACAGTCAAAATCGAACCCACGAAGCAAGACCCAACGCCATTGGGTCCAGACGAAGGCTGGGGCGATAGCCCCAGGGCTACTGCCCCTACCAGCCCGCCATACGCTACTCAGGAAGAAAGGGAAAAGCAGGCAGTACACAACGCTCTTTCGTGGACTGCCTGTTACGATGATTCCAGCAACACTCATTTACGCGACAAGGAAGGAAGCAATTGGTTTCCACGACAGCCCAAGTTGCGCAAACTGAAATAACCACACAAGGAGATATCCGGGAAACACTGTTTCAAGGACACTTGTCGTATTCACAGACACGACAAAATCGATTCTGGGTTTTACCTAAGACGAACCGGGGAAGCGGCACCCCTTACGGAAAACGATGCACGTGTTAGGAAAAGAAAAACAACTGTGAGGACACAGTTGAAGGGAGAGGGGGGCGAAAAATGCGAAATCGAGACGATCCCCGACGAAGGCAGTTTGCAACGACAGTTGCAAGGGCTACGAGAACAACTTGGCATCGCCGAAGCCACAATTGAGGCACAAAGGACTGATATGCGGACATATCAGAGAATGATTGAGGACTGGGACCGGACTATGAGGGCGGCACACAGCACCTTAGAGGAAGTCCGGAGGAACTACCAGTCGGCCGAACATCAAGTTCGGAAATTGAAAAAGGAACTGCGCAGGTTTGGAGAAAGCTTGACAAAGATGGGGCGTTTAGCCTGAAGGGACTCAGGCTTAAGTGAGAGGGGAGCTAATGTCACGATTGGTGACTAAGCAAGGCAGAATTTCGTATGACTCATAGTTATGAGTCACAAGGTTGTTATATTTGGCACTATGCCTCATAAGAAGTCATGGGGTTTCACATGATGCACACTTGTGCAATCATTGTTATGTTGTGATTGGTTGATCGTGCGCATGACTCATATTTGTGAGTCATATGATGTAATGATTTTCGCACATGACTCACACTATGAGTCATGGGTTTCGCGCATGTGACCACTTTAGGGCACATGACTTATTATATGAGTTATGATTGGTTGGCATGCGGCGCAGTTGACTCAGAGGAGTCAGCTGATGGATTTCATTCTATGACTCACTATGAGTCATAGAGGTCGTGTGACTCACAGGTATGAGTCACCAGGGTTAGGGTTGAGGGAAGAGTGCCTATATAAGGACCTCTAAGCGACCTGTAGTTAGGACTCTTCACGCAACCATCTAAGTTCTTTCCTATACAATTACTTTACCTCTTTACCGTTTCCTTCCATATTGGCGTTGTGCGATAGGAACCATAGGGTTCAGCTATCAAGACAAAGTAGGCATAGGCCAAGAGCAATAGTGGAACTCCGCCTAGTACTACTCATTGCAATAGTACTCCTACCCTGGTGTCCGAGATTAGCGCCACGCCCCATACCGGATTACAACAACGGCCCCGTCATATTCATCCAACCCAAAGAGAAGTAGTTACTTGTGGCAGAACCAGCTTACTGCATAGGATCGTAACAGTACCATTCCTGACGGAATAGGTTTGCAAAATGGAAGGTCTTCGAAGTTGGAGGGCTCTGAATCCTGATTGGCGACCATGGCGATGTTGCATTTGACGGAATGATAGATGACAGTAATGGCAGTGCAACTATGTTTGCGGAGATGTATCAGTTCTTAGATGAAAGATTCTTCCCGTGCTGTGTTTGGGGACCCATGTACCTGAAAGACTCAAAATCCTATTTCTTTTATAATTCCTGGGACTTCGTTGGTCTCGAAGCAGGACCCAATGGACTGCGACTCTCTTTACGCAAACTGTAGATAATTATCGAATGGTCAACTCATACGACTCAAGAGGAAGTTGAAGCATTTTGTTACCTGACTCCTTTTCTACGACGATTTATTCTCAGTCGTGCAGAGCTTGTTCGAATTTTAAATTATGGGTTGGAGGATGTCTTGGCTGCGGTAAAGCTGAGAGAATCTGGAAGCAGAGCAAAATTAGCCCCCCAAGAGTTTTCCTGGAACCGCGACAAATAGGTCGCTTTCCAGGCAATCAAGCAAGCGATAGCCAACTATGCGATGGCTTCACCGAATCCCCATGAACAGTATCATCTTGCTGTGGATGCCAGCAAACGAGAACTTGGAGGTGTTCTGTTCCAACTTGAAGGCATAATGAATGGGACAGAGGCAACAAACTCAAAACTCCACAAAGCGGCTGTGAGGATTGTCATGTTCATGTCTTTCAAGCTTTGTGACGCTGAAACCCGGAATTCCAATTCTGAAAGAGAAGTATTGGCGGTCGTTCGGTGTCTTGCTGAAATTCGTTGGATGGTGATGGCTTCCAAATACCCAGTTCTGATTTACACAGATCATGAAGCCCTGAAAATCCTTCTTACTGGACCTGACAACGATGCACATTCGAGAATTGCTAAGTGGCAGGAACGACTGAGTGAGTACAATATTAAGCTTCTTCATCGCTCTGCTACTACACACTTCATCGGAATCGCGGACGGACACTCAAGACTACCTATGCGCTTGCTTTTGCAACATGTAGCCGAAGCCTCTGAAGGACTGAGACCAATGATGGGAGTGGTGATTCCGGTTCTACGCCTGCCGACCGATGTGGTTGTGAATGCGTGTATGGCAACTGCATTACAGAGAAACAAGGAATTCTGGAGGTTTTCAGAGGATGCAATGGAAAAGTTGAAAGGTAGAGATGGGGGTGGTCTTGTTTTTCATGCTGTGTTGGCTGGTGAGGCTCATGGGTTACAAGAGGAGGAAGTTGGCAGGGAAGAGGAGAGTGGTAGTGATACTTTGGAGGAGGGGGCAAGGGATTTGCGCCGTTGGAAATAGCGGAAATGGTTGGGATCAAGGATGTATGGAGATGCTATTAGAGCGAGATTGGATGAGTTAGACGATGGTGTTGTGGGGGTTCAGATGAAGGATCTGGGAAGAAGTCAGAAAAGGGCTTTGGAAAAGGAGATGAGAAAGTATGTCATGGTGGAGGGAGCGGAGTCTAAACTTTTCTTAGGGGAAAAAGATGGGGAGCTTGCGAGTTGCATCTTAGAAGAAGATGTTGAAAGAATACTGGCAAGCCTCCACGAGGGGCATGGACACTTCGCTGCTAGAGTTTCACTAGGGAGAGCTCACGGGAAGTACTACTGGCCAACCAGAGCTAACGATATCGGTCGTTGGGTGTCATCTTGAGAACCTTTGCAACGAGTCACAAAAATACAGAAGGCAGGACAATATCGATCGATAATCCAATTCAAGCCAATGGATATGATTGGTATAGACTATAAAGCAGATCAAATATCCACGATGAGAGCGCTTTTGGACCATGTTATTCCTGTGGTTGGATGGCCACCTAGCACATACACCGACAATGGCAGTCACTTTACTGGAGGAATGATCTCGAAAATGTGGAAAGATCATGGAGTCATACACTTTGCATCGGCAATCTCGCATCCCCAATCCATCAGCTTAAGCAAAAGGTATGTCCAAATGCTAATGGGACGAATCCGTCTGAGTTGCATTTCTTCTGGCTCTTCTCGTTATTGGGGCTTAGAGATAAAGAATGTAGTTCTAAGCATTAATACAAGATGTATACGAGTTCATGGATATACACCAGCGGAGATCTTATTGGGTTTTAATCCTATGATAACAAGGAACGAGAAGGCTGGCTTGGAAACCTGGGTAAAACAAACATCATACAACATTCCGGAACTGAAGGAGGTTGACATCCAAGCCTATATCGACCAAAGAGAAGAACAGGGAGCGAATGCTGGTAACAGATTAGCCAAGCAACAAGACAATGTCAAGACTCATACGACAGCAGGATATCGTAAACCTAACCCAGGCGATCTCGTCCTTCTACGCAACTTTCAGTTGGCCAAAGACAAGGGTAGGAAGTTGGAACCCAGTTGGTCTACCCCTCGACTGTTGGAAAGAGTTTCAATATCGGGTGTTTCTACTCATGTTCGTCAATTGCATGATCCTCCGGGAACTACAAAGCGCTAACATCTTGATGATCTTCTTCTTTACATTCCGCGAACAAAAGACTATCCTTCCTTCAGAGATAAACTTGGAGGCGTGGGGGCACTGGAGTATGATAAGGGGAGCTATGGGAGATGTTCGTGGGATTTGGCAAGTAGGGTAGAGAGGTTTCGATTTGTCTGATTTGGGAGGATGATAACATCTGGGTCGATGTCAAAGAAAGCTGGGGTGTATCTGTAAGGCTCTGGATCTTGTTTGTGGATTCCTGAAGTTATATAGTTTTTCCTTTGTTATTTAGCTTGGAGAGTGGCAGTGATTAGTTAGGGTCGTTACGAGAGTGGTTAGGGTTAGCCTGAAGGAGGGGGTCCAGTTTTTTTGTGCAGGGGTGATTTTTCTCCACCCCAACTTTGTAACCAGACAACCAGAGAGAAAACAGATCATCGAACCACGCGAAAACAAGTCGAACGAAACAAGTCTTGGTGTGCAAGTGAAGTACACCTGGTGATAAGACATTTCCTTGACAGTGCAAGGACCGATCGAGACGAACATCGCGTAATCATTTTTGTGCTTTCTTTTCTTTTCTCATCAGCCTCCGATTTTACTTTCCATATTCTTTACCCCCGTCCGAACATTCTTTTCTCAATACCTCACACTCAGTACATGACCACCCAATGTTTCACCCTGACAATTCCCCTATATCTATCAGCGCCTGTGCCACCGCTCTGCCAATCGAGGCCTTCCAATTTCTAACCAAAAATCTCAAAAGCTCTTACTATGGTAAGTCTGTACTTCATATGGCAATATGTAAGGGTACTAATAATTCATACTGAATTAGAGACAGAGACTTCAGGTATCAATATGGAAGGTCAACATAGAATTTAGGAAAATATGAGAGAAAAAGATAAGGTTTTGAGGAAAAGTCAAAGGAAAAGGTGCTCTAGTAAAATTGTCCCTTCCAAAGCGGTACCTACGACTCATAATTCTCAGACAGTAGGGGTAGCTAATACAGCTGCGGGAGATGGTAAGGTAAGAAGAACTATCATGTTGAGAACTCAGAGGCTAATATAACATGTTCGATAGTCAGTTACTTTGAGAACTCAAAATGGTAATGCTGCTGCAACAGCTGAGTTTGGTCATATTCAACTCAATTCCAACTTCCTTAATGAAGGTGACCTGTAAGCATGGGTCGCTGCTACTGCTGATGCTCTTGTGGTATTAGGGACACCTGCTGAATCTGTTTCCTATATCTTCGAACCGCTTGCGAATACTCTCGATTTCCATAAAAAAAATGTGTTTCTACTCTGCAACTTCCCTTCCCCACCAAGCAGGCACTTCACAAGACCTTAGGCCCAGTTACAATTCTAGGCTACAAAGCTAAGATAGAGAGGTTCTTAGGTGGTGAAGCGTGTATATTGAAGATCAGGTTAGGGACTTTGTGAAGAAAGGAGGAAAAAATAGTTAATGCTTTTAGGGTAGAGGCAATGGCAGATATAAAGGCCTGGGGTTGGCGCCACTTGGGTGGAATGAAGACTCATGTAATAATTCAAACTGTCTTGCCTCCTGGAATGGTTGTAAGTATTATTGAAATTGGTGGGTGGAGGGTTAAGTTGATCAGAGAGGATGTAAATATTTTTTGTTGCTGTAGGAGAGCCCACAAATGTTTTAAATTGGCAGCTGGTTGTACTAATTTTATTTTAACTGTAGAGTTTTAAAAGTCTTCTATGAATATTTGTATAGGTTTAATTAATCTGTCTTTTCTCCTCAATATTATATAAAATAATCGACATAATCTGGCATATAACACATGTTACTGATTATGTTATAAGTAGTAAATTATCTTCAATTATCCATCCTGTAGGTAGTACAGCTGGGTTCATAATATATATCAAGGTCTGGTGTAAGCAATCCTGGAAGGAATTCGGATGTCCGGAGGAGAAAAATAAGGTTCAATTATAGGTATAAAGCCTTTCTTCTATGTAACTATAAGAAAATAAGCACAGTTTTTTTTTCCAATATTATCCAAGTACAATATATACTATAATAATATACGCGCACTTTTCTTGCACTTACAATAGGATAAGCAGTACGCCCTCTAGGTCTCGAGGGGGCCGCTACTATAGTAGTACAGTAGAGAATATAGAGAGTGCAGTTGAATGTATAACAGTTATTGAATATGTTTTTACAGATGCAACAATACTAAAACCTTTTGTGATACTCAAAGCACAAGAGTTAATAGCAGTGTAGTTCAGGAAACAGAAAGGGATACCAGAATATATTCTTTTTGTTCATTCATATAATTGCTTGAATGATGAAACTATGGGTGTAGAGTATTTCCAATGAAACTTTAGCAAAGAGAGTATTATAGCACAGAAAGTAAAGGATAAGTGGTGGCTTTTAATTTTTGATAAATCCATCAGTCATGGCAAAATCAGGTTTGTCAAATACTGCATTTTACCTAAGATTTTTCCCTATTGCCTGCCCTTACTTACCATCTATCAATTACAACTACTTGATTTTTGCATTTTTAGTCCCTATAAACGTCAGTACTAAAAGGAGGTCACATACCACTTTGAAAAACAGGAATTTAGAGTGTCAAAAACACATTTTGCTGAAATTCTAAAGGTAGCCTACAGAGCCTCCTTTACATCAAGTAACATGCAAGGTGGGTTTCGCAATAAAGGCCTTGCTCCTATTATTCTGAATATTCTACTGTCAAAAATTCAAACCTTACCTCCCAAATCACCCACAATCTATCCAACTAAAACTGTTCCCAAAGAGGCATACCCTCACCCTACACTATGGTTACCACAGGTATTGAGTACCTTTTCAGTCTAACCTATCTGCAGCCTACATATGCTACAGAACTGAATTGAAATTGAGAAATCAGAATTAATTGCACTCACGAGCCTACTAACGAAGGATACAGTTAAATGAGAGTGAAGATGATTGTTAACCACCTTTCAGTTAACGTAAATAGTGGACTTACTGAGGTTCTAGTTAAGGAATGGTAAATTTACAACCTTAAACAACAGTTACCTCGTATTGAGCAAAAATGACAGATCAAATGAACAAGAATACGATTCTTGGGAAAGGTTTAGATTGATTGAATAAATATTGCTTGCTTTTGTGAGTATGAATCGATGGAGGAACATATAACTGCACAGAGAAGATATCATATTGCAGAAAATTTACTTACTTTAAGGAGCAAGAGGTTACCAGAATGTATTGGCAAGAGGAAGACAACATAAATGTTAGAACAGGAGGGATGATTATTCAAGTGTCAAAAGACAAGTACCACTCTGCAAGAAGAGGATAACTGTCTCATACATCAGCTATATGAGGCACAACCAAAGGTGAAGAAGTTTCAGAGATTCTATCAGAATTTTTGTTTTTAATGTATAAGCTGAAAGCGATGAATTTCTGGGAGGTCAGGTATGTGAAAGTGCAAAATGTTTTTAGGACAGAAAGGGCAGAAGGTTTGGAGGAGAGAGCAGTGGCTAATGAACCCCTGGCCAATAGAAAGGAGTCTTTGGATCTGCCACTTGATTTTTAGGTTTAACTCCAGAGGGAGTCAGGCTCTCATGAGACAGTTGTGAGGTTAGTTGATGTATTGAAATTAAAGAAGAGAAAAATAAAACCTTGGTCCTTGTACAGAACAGGTAGAATCATATATACCACTTATGCCAATACAGGTTGTACCTTGCTGAGGGGTCTAGTGGTTTAATAGAAGGAATTCTGTGGATATGTTAGAACAGAGCCTGAATGGGATATAAGAGAGACTGCAATAGAGAAAGTATCTACCTAAACCTAATCTCTGCACTGGACAAACTAGGGACCGTGACAGTGGAAATTAGAACAGAGTTAGAAAAGAGCAAGCTAGTGTCTTACTGCAGGGAGGACAGCCTTCTACTTCACTTGACAGCATCTACTTTGAACCTGGTGACAAAAAAGCAATAGTTCCAAGAGAAGAATATACCATTTCTCATTCCCTGCCAATCATGTATCATTTATCAATATTCTACTTGCCTTAATAGTGATTCCCTGCTTTGGCTTCTAGGGGGAAGAAAAATCCTATGCCAATCATTTCTTTACTTTTGGACTTTGTACTATGTCTACCTCTTCAATCCTTTTGTGAAAATCTTCCTTTGGATCCTAGTTGAGCAGTTCAAAACACAAGCAATGCCGGCAGAGGTAGTGTAGTATTTTGATAATTTTCTTGTAATTGTACTGTTGCATTAGACCTGCGAATATTATGTTCAAAGCTTCGCCAAGCTTTGTCACAAAGTGGGCTTGACAATCAAGAAGTCTAAGAGAGAAAAAGGAACTAGAATTAGTTTCGGTGCAGTAAAACTCAATACAGAAAACATAATAATACAACTTCCATTTATGATAGAATTGATGGGACAGACAATAGTCCAAGCAGCTGCCAATGAGACCTCCCTGTCCTTAGCAGAACTTTAGTCACTTACAAGTGACCTGAACCTTTGTTATAATTGTTGTTCCCCTTGGGAGAACATTCCTGTACTCCCTATACAATATACAAATATATTTTCCTGCTCTAAGCCATACATCTAGGAGATACTATTTGAAACACTTATGAAAAGACTTACGATGGTGGACAAGGATTTTAGCTAGAGAGCGGGGAAAGACAATAGCATAGAATAAGAGGGAAAAACTCTTCTACTAGTCGGATACAACAGAAACAAAAGGACTTATAGGATCATATGTCATTAGTTGAGATGCAACCCTACTGGGTATAGACCAACCACCTATAGCAGATGCACTGCCCAAACCTCAACACAAATCAGTATTCTCAATTTTACTTCTAAGGTACATGACTAAAGCTAAGGAACATATAAATACCAAAGAGATATGCCCAGTGGAACAAGCCTTATTATACTGGGGAGCAGAATAGCAAGATACAAAGTTGATTATGCATATTGACTATTGTGCAGTTGTCAATACCTTGGAAAAGCAGACAAATAGGGGAGGTAGAATGAAGCTACTTCGTGGATACCTGCTTCTTGCTACCAGCTATGACTTGAAAATTGTGCTCGGATGGGTCTCTACTTATACAAATACACTAGCTTATGTGCTCTCATGTTTTGATTACAAGAAAATAACTAATAGTACAGTACAATCTACCCACCATACTTGTAACCTCTGAGCTTATTGGTTCTTAACATCCAACAAAGTGAACTCATATTTACAACCTCCTATTTTATTGAGCAGGGCCTTGCACCAACCACTAGTTAGAAATACAATACTTTATGATCAGGTTATATTTTGTTCTACCACTTGTTCAACATCCAACAAGAGAATGAAGACTACTTTACTGCCAATGCAACTTGGCGAATTGTCATGATTGGTGACTAAGCAAGGCTGGATTTCGCATGACTTATAGTTATGAGTCACAAGGTTGTTATATTTCTCACGATGACTCATTAGAAGTCACGGGGTTTTACATGATGCACACTGGTGCAATAATTGTTATGTTGTGATTGGTTGATCGTGCGCATGACTTACATTTGTGAGTCATATGATGTAATGATTTTCGCATATGACTCACACTATGAGTCATGGGTTTCACGCATATGACCACTTTAGGGCACATGACTTATTTTATGAGTTATGATTGGTTGGCACGCGGCGCAGTTGACTCAGAAGAGTCAGCTGCTGGATTTCATACTATGACTCACTATAGGTCATAGAGGTCGTGTGACTCACAGGCATGAGTCACCAGGGTTAGGGTTGAGGGCAGAGTGCCTATATAAGGACCTTTAGGCGACCTGTAGTTAGGACTCTTCACGCAACCATCTAAGTTCTTTCCTATACAACTGCTTTACCTCTTTACCTCTCCATTCCTCTATTGGCGTTGTGCGATAGGAACCACAGGTTTCGGCTATCAAGACAACGTAGGCATAGGCCTAAGAGCAATAGTGGAAATCCGCCTAGTACTACTCGTTGCAATAGTACTCCTACCCTGGTGGCTGAGATTAGCGCCACGCCCCATACCGGACCATAACAACAACCCGGTCATATTCATCCAACCCAAAGAGAAGTAGTTACCTGTTGCAAAACCAGCTTACAGCATAGGATTGTAACACTAATAGAATAGCTACACAAGTTAGCATATGTACTACAAAGGCGAATACTATGCAGCTTTAACTAAGTAGCTGGAAATCCTCCCACCTATATCCAGCAATGAAATATAGCATTTGTATGGACTCACAATTCGAAAGAACAAAACCAGAAATCAAGCAAGATTACACTTAACCTCACAAGAGGGAATAAATGCAATTAACCCACCTCTACCTCTTTCTTATACTGAGTATGCTAGAAAAGACAACCTTTAACCGAATGGTCCTTCTTACCACTCTTACTCTTGCCTTAGCCGTCTTCCCCATAGTTGGAGAATTCACCTAGATTTGAATCAAGCTGGAAGCTGAAGACTCATTGTGCAAATGGTCCCTCTCTAAAAGTAGCATCATGCACATGTTGATTGAGTCCATTTCGAAAGCTGTATTCCTACATCAAAAACCCTCCCTCCATTTAAGGTATTGAACACATAATTACATCTAGAACAACATAGAATATGTGGTTTCTGCAATGAAATAGTTTCTCCAAGTCAATGCATACCGGCTCGCTTTTGAAACACTGTTTTATATTGTATCCGATGATAAATGACCTTTTCATAAGAAAATACTTTGTACAGAGATTGTAGAAGCTTGCCATAGGGAAGGGTCTTAGACCCAGGCTGTAGAATGGGTATACTTTCAGGGAGGGGGGTTAGCAAACTAGGTAGTAGGAGTGGGAATTGTGGAAAACAAAAACCAAACATTAAAGAGGTGGAAGTCACATGCATATAAAATATACAGCAAGTATTATAGAGTCGAACGTATGGTACTCACTCCGTGCTTTCGGCAAGCAATAGCACCATCCCTTGGAACACTGAGAGTCTGCATACTTGGGGATTGAAGGCGGATATTCAGTACCTCAACAGTGGTACCTAGAGGATTTACAGGTAGTGGGTAAATAGCAGCCTTCAAAGGGATACCACAGTGCCAACCTTTTCCAACGACAAGGGCAGCAATATGATTCCACCAATCATGCCTTTGGCAGTGGAAAAGGAATACACGGTGAAGGTTGAAGGTGGAGGCTCTTTCATCTAAGCTCCGTTTTTTTGAGGGCTTCTTTTCTTATTCTTACTGTTCTCTTTAGACTTCTTCTAATGTATATGTTCATAGTTTTGGAAAATTGAGTGACGGGCGGGAACAACCTATTACCAATTGGGAAAAGAATGCAATCGATTGCTCACAGGTATAAGAAGTATGTTGGAGGTCAATGGGACAAGGTTTACCCCACTGCAGGCAAAGTTTGGAGCCATAGCCCACCATTATAGGTTCGTGAGCCACCAATAAGATAAAGCTGCTCCCATTACTATCAAAGACAAGTTTCCTTCCGAAGACTGCAGATCTCCTCAAACATGTGATCCCCAAACCTTTTCACAGTTTGTATTCTTCATTGTTAGTCTTCTACCCCAATTTTCCAACAGAAGTTCCTCTATTGCTAGCTCAGATATATCAATACCAAAGATATCTAGCCATAAGGGCAGTGATCAGATTCTGGTAAAACCTCCGGCTGTGTAAAAGGACTACTCAGTCAAGCAGAAGGTGGAGGGACTTTTTCCTTATTGGGTTTTCTTTTGGTTTCTTTACTTTCCCTGGCTTTTCCCTTAAGATTTCTTAGGGCAGGTCTGGTGGTCAGGGCTTTTTGAAACTTTGCTAATCGCAAAATAGAGGTTGTAATAGAAAACTGCATTAATCACAAGTTGAGGGTGTGTGTCTGTTGTAACGTTACAATTGCATGTTTGGTCAATCTCACCCTCCCTTTCAACAATTATAGTGCTAAGTATTGTAGTTTCTATTAGAGCGAATATGAGTACTTTGATTTTGTATTTTATAATAAAGGGGCTATACCATTAATCAATCAATGACTATCTCTCGTCTTATATTCTGACGAATTATTTTATTTTTCAATTGAGATCAAGTTGAGAGACAAACTCGTGAAGATGGCAAAATTGAAGTGGTCGGATTAGGCTACTCTGACACTGCTTTGTAGCTTTGTATGAGCAGACTTTTGAAGAAGAAAAGGCAGAAAATAACTTTTTTTTTTTAAAAAAAAAAAGACCAGTTGTACATGTAGCATTGAAAGAGACACATGAGTTTGAGTTAGAAGCATCACAATTAAAGTCAAAATGCGCAAATGTAAGTTAATTCTAATTTATTATTTCAATATGTACATAAATGATGGAAACTAGATTAAGCTAATTACTTTGAATATACATATTTGAAGAAAGAATATGATATATTCACTTCAATAAAAAAACAATTCCGGATTTGGGTGGGATAGTCAAAAATGAGACCCTACTGCTCCTGACCATGTATGGGATACATACATCAAGGCACATCCAGAGGCAGAAAGATTTTGCCATTGTGGTCTGAAACACTATGCTATCCTAAATAAGCTTTGTGACAATCGTTCAGCAACAGGGGAATATGCACTTAACTATAACCTTGCCATCTTGAATACACCAAGTACTCCGACTTCGAAGTCAACCGGAATTGGCGCTAATGATCAAGAATGGAAGCAGGGAGGGGTAAAAATGTCAGCGACCATGAGGGAGTGAGGGAGCAAAGAGACCTGGAGAAACAATTAGAGAAGTAGAAGGAAAAGAAATTGGAGAGAGAAAGGGAGAGCAAATGGAAAAGGAAGAGAGAATAGTGGAAATGAACCTAGAGCTTAAGGATAGTAAAGGAAACCAAAAGGGTGAAAAGGCGGGAGAGTAGGGGTGGAAAGAAAATTTAATTGGAAAAGGTGAGGAGATAGAGAGAGAGAGAAAAAAGAGGAGGCCAGGGATGGAAGGTTATGATTGGAAGAAGAAGGGAACAATGGACAAACAAGAAGTACCAGAAGGATTAAAAGGACAAGAAAAAGGGCAAAGAAGAAATGTCAGAAGGTGTAAGGAGAGGAATGATAAAGAGGTGGAAGAGGAGGACAGTATATGAAATAGTATAGACGAGAGAAGGGTCTCAAAGTGGGGTTCGAAGAGAGCCTAAGAGTGTAGGGAAAGTAATTGCAGTAGCACTTGATTGAATTGGGACCATAGCACAATCCCTTCAGTGGTCAATGACGGCCCCTGCAATTGAAAAATAGCAAGACAGCTATGCCTTGGTTCTTTCTATTGCGGACTTAGTAAAGGCGTTTCAATTAATGGAAAATAAGGTAAAGGCCTCTGCTTTTATTGCTCTACAGGATGGAAGTGCACAAGATAGGTAACTGGCTGAGAGTTTGGATCAAACGTAGTGTATTTAGTTCCAAAGTCAAGTATTATTTTACTTGTTTTGACTAGTATAATTGACATAGTCTTACTACATTCTTTCTACTCACTTTTCACAAAACTCCTTCATTCCATCATCCTCCTTGGTACAATCAACTCCACAAAGCTCGTTCTGCTACTGCCCTCTATGTATAGCCTCCACCTCTTTTCTTTCAAGATAGTATTCCTACCACTCCATCTCCCGTGTTTCATTGCATGTTCGAATAAAATTATGTAAAGCTCTTGGAGCTATTACTAATTTTACTTGTATCCGATATGGACACTCATTTCAGGAGGAAAGAATTTGAAACCTCTTTTTGAAAATCCCTAAAGTCCTCTCAATGCAATTTCGTGCTTGAGCATGACGTAGGTTGTAAAGCTCTCTGCTGTTTCTTGGACTTTAATTATAAGAACAGTATTTATATTAAATATATTAGCAGTTATTTATTTAAAACAATTATGTCGATGGATTTAAGTTAGATAAAATACAAAAAGAAACTCCCTGGAACTCGGCAATAGCTTGTTCAGTTGAATAGTGTCTAATTCCATGATATGGTATTAAGATACCTGTTTTCAATTCATACCTAGCATCTCCAAGAAAGTGTTTACCTTCTGAGATATGAAGGCCATTTTACAATACCCATTAAAGTACATGTCCATCATAGGCAGATCCCTCCCACCCTGGTATAAGACAAGTAAATGAAAGTTCAAATATACCAACACCAAGTACATTTTAGGTAACTTCACGCTTTCTATTTTGAAAGCATGCAATACCTTTAGCGAGTACGTTTGCTAGTATTAGTGTTCCATCGCGGGCACTAATTGCATCCTGAAAATAACGGTATAACTTACCCTTATTTTCCATAATTGCTGCTACAATAAGACTTTAATTCAGAGGGGGCATAATCTCTTTTGAAAGCTGAATTAATCCTGTCAGTACTTGATTAAAGTATTTAAGTTTTTTGTATATTTATCAATATTATATACATGAAAATTAATTATATATAAAGATTGATTATATATACTTACTTTGTAACTGTAGAGCTACTACTTTGAAATCTTTGATGTAATGGTTGGTACTATTATTACCAACAACTGCCAGAAAAATATCAACTTGTTCCTCAATAGTAACCTTTTTCCCTTCTTTTAACTTTCCATATATCTTCATCCAGTCACACAATACAGAAAATGTCCCGTTTGACAATCGGCAAACCTACATAATCCACTGCTTATTTTATGTTACAACCTGCTTTATGTACATATTACCAGTCAGAGATTCTCTTCGGCAAGGCTTTTTGTTTAAATAAAGACAACCAGATCCACCAACTATTGGTCCCAGCTCCTCCAACTGGGGTGCTGAGCGATGGTCTGGCTTTTGTGGTGAATTGAGGAGTAACCTGGGTGATTTCAGGCGTGTTTGGCAAAGCTGGAACTGTTCCGTCCAGTAACTAGTTCTTGTGTGAAATTAGGCTTCTCTCTATTCCCAAGTAGAATAGAAAAGGCGTGAAGACAGGCAACCGTAATTTATATGAGGGAACGGAACAAACCAGTTACATTCATACCAGTGCTTTGGTATAGGAAGCTAGTTACACTACATTTGCCCTGTCCATATTTTGACTGGACTAATTAGTGGGTTAGGGCTGAGCAAGATTGTAGCTTGGGGAAATATTGGTCGCATAAGTATTTCTGAAACCTTTCTTTTGACATCATTATTGCATCTTGATTATTGAGTTTTGGTGTCAACCAGACATGGTACTCATAAGCAGAATAGCTTTTGCTGCCAACCTCAATACTCGGGGTCCAAATGAATGTTTGAGGTAACAACCAGATGCCCCCTCAAAATGTATATCTTTATAGTTTTAGAAAATTGCATGATTTAGTTGAATTGGGTTTAGAATCATTATAAGCAGATACAGGATTAAAGCTAATATCCATTAGGAGATGCTAAGAGGAAGTTATTGACCGCACATTAAAAAAAAAAAAAAAAAAAAAAAAAGAGAAGAGAAAAAAAACTTATTCAAATTAGACCAAAGCTTCTCTGATAGAGCTTTCTAATGTCTGACAACTTCATAACAATCAAGCTCTGTCAGCTTTAGTCCCATTTAAATAATTTGTTTTCTCAGTTAATCAGTATAACATGAGACCAGTTCAGCCTAAAGGTGAAAATCACCAACAACAACAAAGGGAGTTTACTTGCTACATGCATCTGGTATTCTATAGAATATACCCTGTGCTTCTTGAAAAATATTTGATTTTTAATATTGAGTAATATTAGACCTTTAATTATGATTTTGAAAATTTAACATAAAATCATTTTTTGCATAGCTTGATAGTCTACCCTTATATCTCTCAGGTTCCAAGATTTCAAATATTTTTAAGAGTGGAATTTCTAGTTATTGAATAAAGAGTGCAAATTTATATAATATTGGAATCGTTAACTGATTTTATTAACCTGTATCAAGGACTGCCAATGCTATTAATTTAAGGTAAGGCCTAAGGTACAAAATGCAATATAATATAGTATTGTGATATTTAATGCTTTTGATAAATGATGTATGGTTCTGAAAGGCTACCCTCTATACCACTTTTTGGACCAAAAATGTGACAACTCACTTGCGACAGCAATCATAACACCTCACCATTAGTGTATCCTATGGCCTATATTATTCAACCCTAATATGTAAATTTTTACAATATGTTTTTTGTATAATTATATTCTTCTCATAACTTGCTGTATGGAACATTAACTTCCTCCATATTTCAGTATATATCTGATATTACCCCAACCTATATATGTGCTTAATCGAGTGCATATTCAAGTCTGCAAGTATCATATCTGCAAAACTCTCTGATCCTATAAAGAAAATTATTAACTTAAAACTTTTGACAATATCATGACCGATTTCACTACTAGAGTTACAAAGAATGGAGAGTGAAATTAACTGATTAGAGCAAGAGCTGCAGGAAAAGCGTGCTGCAATACGGGAGTGTGTACAAATGTTTCGTGAAGCACATGCTGCAAGTCTTCCAGTACTAAAGCTGGCTGCTCTCACCAGTAAGGAGCGATCTCAGCGTTGTTGTTTAAAGAAAAAACACCTTGTTGTTCAAAGCAGTATGCCAGTGCAATAGGGAGATTTGCCCTCAGGTACTATAGAGATCAGGAACGACAATGCCACAAGTTTTGCAGACAGAACCTGTCTATATCGTGAACGAATGAGAAACCAAGCTGGATATGTGAAGCCCAAGGCCCTTCCCAAAAGTTAGCCTAGTAGGCGATGGTATTTGAAGAAGGAACAGATAAGACTAAAAAGTCAAATAAGGCAATTAGAGACAGGAGAGGTAAGAGGTTCATTAGAGATTGGTAGAATAAGTAAAACTAAGAATTTAAAAACAGAATACAGGGAGCCGCCTACAAGCTTATAAGAGCTGGCCTCAACTTGCAGGGCCATTGAGGATTATGAAGCAAGGGATTCTAGAATCAGCCTTGAAGCAACTGAAGAGAAAGTTGAGGTCTATGAGGCAGGGAAAGAGCAACTTGGGAATGAATTTACAACTGGATTGGAATATTCAATTGTTTACATTTCTCAAGTTACAGTTAAAAGCAGGAAAGAACTGGAAGGCGGCACAATTAAGCCGAAAGCCTACAGACTACATTAAAGCAAGCAGGTCCCGCAAAGATCTAGTATTATTGGTTGCAAGGTAAGCCGGTTGGGGTATATGGGTAATGCACTGGATTCTAAAGTAAGAGGTTCAATATATCCAAATTGGAAAGATTCCAGCACCAAGGCAAGGAAAGCATACAAAGGTGGTTAGCTGGCTTACTGATTAGGGGGCAAAGATTGCAATGCGGGAATATATGTCATTTACAGGAGAAGGTAAGACAGTTTATCATATTAGAGTTCCTGCATTTTACTAGAGAAAGGTTAGAATCTGACTGAACTTAAAATACACTAGCGATGGATTCTGCTGGGCTAGCACAAGCAGTGACAAAGTACTGGTCTGAAACATGCCAGGAACTTGAGCCTGCACAGGATGATAACCAATTACGATTAATTTCAATTGCAAGCATACATCGCGGAATCAAGAATGCATTGTGGTACCTTTCAGCAAGAGCCTGGTTGTTGAAGCTTGGTTGGAATTGGAAAGAAGTTAAGAGAGGAATATATCGTAATGGCCATGAGCGAGAAAATATCTATGATTATCGGAACAACATTTTCCTTCCACAACTGCAGTCTTTGGAAACAGATATGGTAGAATGGTATAAGCATCTCAGTAGAATCGAGAAAGAGCGAGGTCCAACCATAAGGCCAATGGTTTACGTTAGACATGACGAGTGTACTTGCAACGCGAACATTGGCCGCAAGAAAATTTGGATTCACCAGGATCATGCACCAATCCGCAAGAAAGACAGTTGCCAAGGCCTCAATGTATCTGATTATCTTATACTAGTAGGACGACTTTGAGAGGGAGATTTATGCGAAATTCTAAAGTGTGGTAGTAAGGTCTGGTGGAATGGCAAGCTATTATTGAAACAGCTTATAGAGAGAGCTATTGCCATATTTGAAGCTACATTTCCCGAATGTCAAGCTTTATTCAAGTTTGATAATGCAAAAATCTACCTGAAGTATGCATCTGATGCACTATAAGTTGGGAACCTCAACCTTGGTCCTGGTGGAAAGAATTCAGTCCATATGCGAGATGGCTACTTGTAACCTACTCCCAAGTATCTCGAGAATCCCAAAGGGACTCAAAAGATACTATTAGAATAGGGGGAGAAGCGTCGATGGATAGGTCTTCAATAGACAAGCTAAAAGGTATGGAACTAATAGAGTAACAGTTCAACTTGAAGTATTAAAGATAATAGTCCTGTGAGGCTTGAGAGTCCGAATCCCTAAGGGATTGCAGGCTCTTTAAATATAAAAGATTGTAGCTAGGAAAACTCAACAAAAGCGCAAACATCCTATCCAACAAACATGCTAACTGAGGCAGCATACCAAGGTAACCATATTCCGAAAATATAGGGTTAAAAGCAACAGGATGGAGCTAACAAAACAAGTAATGGAATCCAAACAGGAAGGAACAACAGATCGTTAATACTATAGAGATCCAGTAGCTATAGCAGGAGGATAGTGATACCCAAATGGGTAGAAGCAAGGAGTGGGTAGTGATAAGCGAAACAAGGAAGGAATAACCAGTTAGAAAGTCATAACCATATTGGAAGAGACAACCAAACAGTAGCGCTTATCAGGTATAAACCCAAATAAATAATAACCAACATCAAGTCAGTTGTAATAGTAGAAACATAGTAGGATTCCTTTGTATTCCCATTATTAGAAATAAAACAAACAAAATAATAAGGAATGACATAAAGGGTTTAATGACCAACCCGCCTTTGGAGTATTCCACTCAATTTCAAAACATATAAACTTATCAGTAAACATATATCCATCACTGGTGTCAGGACCTTACACTTTTATTAGCCCTATAGTTCCGAAGACAATACCATGGACCAGTTAGCTTTCCATCTCGGATTCATCCAAGGTGGAGAGTGTTGTGGTGGTCACGGATTCTGAGTAGTCTGAGTCTTGAAGAGGTTTCCAAAATCTGTCAGGCTCAAGCTAAAGTGAGAGGGGGGTATAGTCGGGTTTCAGGAGTGTCCAGGCGGAGAAAGTCTAGCTATGGAACCAAGGGAGTGTGTGAAAGGTATAGATTCATTGTGGGTATGGAACAAGTAGGATTTGATGAGGGTGCTGGCGCCTTCTAGGTTGTGGAAGGGTTCCCATGTCGCTCCGGTTTTTTCATAGTCTTTCCAGTGGATCAAGAATTGTCTCTCTATGTGATAGATTCGATCTTTGAGTATCTCTTCTATTTCACATTGCTCTTATCCACTTGCATCGATGGTGACAGGTTCTTTGAATATAGGTTCAGCTGTTCCTGGGAAGGCGAAGGGGTTTGGTCTTAAGTAAATGCGAAGATGGCTGCAATGGATCCAAGGGTGGATTCCTGACATCACTGCACGGAGTATGAGTTTGTAGTTGTTATGTCTGTCGGGTCCTTCGCTCACTGAGAAGGGTCCTAACCATGCTCCAACTAGCTTGTGGTTTCGTCCAACATATTGGATATAGGGTGCTGACTTGAGGATAACTTCAGTTTTGTTAGGGATGATTGTGGGGGCCATCCTTTCTTCTGTTTTCGCTGGAGGTAGTTTGGCATGCACTTGCCTTCTTGAGGGCATCTCTGGCGAGTTTCTGGTCCTTCATGATCTGGGAAGCGATCTCGTCTGCTGCTGGTACTGAAGTGGGGAGAGCTCAGACACTAGGGAGGAGGTTTGGTAGTCTGCCAAAGATGATTGCGGAAGGGAAGAGTTTTGTGCTATCGCTGGGAGCTGCATTGATTGCAGTTTGGACATGAGGTAGGTGGCATACCCACTTGGTTCCTTTAGGCCTGATATAGTTTCTAACGTATTGGCGAACTGTTCTGATTCTGCGCTTAGTCTGTCCATTGGTCTGGTGATGGTAAGCTGTAGCCATGTTGCGATCAACATTGAGATTTGCCATAAGCTGTGTCCAAAAGTGTGAGGTAAACTTGGGGTCTCTGTCAGAGACTTGGGAGGTAGGGAAACCAGGAATGGGGAAGACTCGCTCAACGAGGGTGTATGCTGTTTCACTAGCTGTGATGTTCTGGGAGACTGGTATGAGGTAGGTAAAGCCACTGAATTGATCCAAAACAACCATGATGAGATCGTGTTTGGAATCGCTAGGGAAAGGTCCTGCAAAGTCAATTGCAAGAGACAAGAATGGCTGTCTGGGGACAGGGAGGGGGGTGACTGATCCTTCAGAGAGAGTGGTAGGTTGCTTGTTGAGTTGACATAGGTGACATCTGCGGACATAGTCTTTAAAATCGTTCGTCATGGAGAGCCTATAGAAGTATCTTGAAGGATATTCAAAACATTTCTGCCAAAGCATATGTGCTATTTGTTCATGGGTAATGCCCAAATTTTCATTTCTGAAGTTAGCACATTATTTGCTTGCTTCATAGGGGACATCAGGACAGTCTCTACTGTCACCCTTCCCCTTTCTGACGGTAACTCCATCATATAAGAGCCAGTCAGGGTGGTCGTTAGCCTTGATATCTACCTTATGGATAGGGTCATTCTGGGTAGCATTTCGAATGCTGGTGTACCACTTTCCTTTCATGTAGTTGGTAAGCTGAAATACATGCAGCTCAAGCAGTGAAGAGGGCTGATCAAAGAAGCAGTACTCATAATCAACAGGTGCTTCAGGGGTGGGGAGATCGCATTCTGGGTAGATATCCGGTATTTCTCTTTATTTTCCCTTATCAATAACTGTATGAAAGACAAGGTAGCTATCATCATCGTGGAGGGGTGGAGGAACAGCCCATCTGTGTTCTGCTCTGAGCTTGGGATGATGAGGGGAGACAAAGTTGAAGGAAGAGTAGAGAGGCAAGGGTCCAGAGATATTGCGAGATCCTGATGGAAAGTATCCAGTATTCTTTCCATTTATGTGGGTTTGACATTCGTCCCAGACACAGGCATTCCAGTGCATGGCTCTGTGTCTATTAGATTCAAGAAACCGGTCCAGTTCATTGACTGGGGTATCGAGGAGGGACTGGTATGGGCAGAAAGTCTTGCTCAGTTGGTGTGCTGCTGGGGGCGATATTTCCGCAGGTGGTGATTGCAAGGGATTCCAATTGGGTGATTGAATCATGGATTCGTTTAAAGCAGTTGGTGATAGCATCTGGATGCAGTGGTTGGTACATATCTCCTGGAGAATTGTGAATTCTCACCGCAAGGCCAGACAGTGGAGCTTTGGCCACTCAATATGTACTTGGCAGGGGTTGGCTCTTGAGTGTGGATGAGATAGGAGGAGGTATCGACGATTTCACAACCTTTAATAGCATTAATTGCAAGCTCGAGGGTATCAGCTGCTTTGTCCATGGCTTGTTCAACAGTATCTGTGTGGTGACTTACTTCTTGGGAGCTGGAGGGATGTGACCTGGTGCCATGATGTGAATTCCATGTGGAGTGGTGTTCAGGTATGAGCATGCGAGAGGGTACTTGAAGAGTAAGATCAGAAGTAGGGTCTTGGGTATGGGCGATGATGAGGTAGTGTCTTGATAGACGGTTCATGGATGAGTAGGGGGTCTTCATAGTTTTTTTCTCTGTAGGGTCTTCAAGTATTTGGTCTTCTTCAGCTGGGGTGTCTTCATAGATCCTTAATAGTGCATTGGCAAGAACATTGTCTTTGCCAGGTTTGTGTATGATATCGAAATCATAAGATTGCAGGAACAAGCACCATCTTGTCTGCCAGTAAGGTAGGTCTGTCAGCTTTAGGAAAAAAGATAGTGCCTTATTGTCAGACGCAAGAGTGAACTTGGTACCATATATAATCGGATGGAATTTCTGAATAGCATCTACAATCACCAAAAGTTCCAATTCATGGACAGGGTAGTGCAGCTGAGTTGTTGCAAACTTTCTGCTGTCAAATGCGACAGGGTATACTTTCTCAGGGGAGGGTCCTTGTCCAACCCATGCTCCTTCCCTAACCTTGGAAGCAACAATAATGAGGTATATTGGATCAGCGGATGTTACATATGAGATGGGGCGGAGCGGAATTGTGTCCTTGGCCAGGCGTATAACCTGTTTGAAGGCTACCTCATGCAGGGGTCGCCATTCAAGTCCTTCTTCGGAAATTAGGTCTTAGAGGGGGGCAGTAGTGGATGCAAGGTGTGGGAGGAATTGTGCATGATATATCACGACTCTAATAAAGGTCTGAACTGCTGTTTTTGAGGTTGGTGTGGGCTAGTCTTGGATATATCGAAGTTTTTCAGGGTTTGCATGAATTCCTCTCTCATCTATAACATGTCCTAGGTGAGAAAGCTTGGTGGAGAAGAATTTGCATTAGGCTGGCGATGCTTTGATATGGTACTGCTGTAGTCTTCCTAATACTGATCTGTTGTACGAAATATGGTCCTCAACAGTTTCTGAGTAGATGGTAATGTCATCCATGTATACCCAAACGAATTGTCCAATAAATCCATCTAGGACAAATTCTATAACTCTCATAGCTGTAGCTGGGGGGTTGGCATCTCCTTGCAGTGTAACTCTGCATGCAAAAGATCCAAAGGGTGTCTTTATGGTGTTGTATTTCTCATCACTAGTTAGAACTCGACTTTGGAAGTACCAATTTGCTAGGTCTATAGTGGATCTGAACTTTGCTCTGGCAACAGTTCTGAGTATCAAGGCTTGGTTGTGAATCACTCCGTGGTCCTTGATTGTAATATCGTTTCTGGGTACAAGATCTGCAAGCAGTCTGATTTCGCCATTGGGTTAAAGCTTTGGGAATATGTTCACTCGGTTGTGTGCTTGGCTTGGGTAAATGATTCCTTTTGCTTTTCCGTCTTCGATTAATGCTCTGTATGCTGGCATGATCTTGTCTGGGAATGTGAAGAATCTTGGGTCAGGTAGGAAATTTTATCTTTCAGATGGATGTGGTGGTTGATATCTCCGAAGGGTCGTATCTGCGCTGTCTTCTTGCCAGGAAATACTGTCAGAAACTCGGAAATGAAGTCAGGTGTATCTGCTTCATTCATGGCTGAAAATTATGCATATGTTGCTTTCTTGCAGGTCTAGGTAATTCCTTTGTCAGGGAAGGTGATAATAGATTTTCCCATATCTATTACAGCATGGTGGGTGGTGAGGTAAGGCATTCCTTGAAAGACATCATAGTTATCTATGGAACAGACTAGGGCTTCAGAGATATCTCCACTTTCCTTGTCAATCTGGATGACAGGCTTTGCCACATAGTTGATTGCTGAGCGTGATCCTTAAACTGTCATCTTGAGGTTTATAGGAGTCTCAAGGTCTTTGGTCGGGATCTACTGTGTAGTGAAAAACTTTCCTGATATCAAGTTGTCTCCTGTGGTTCCAGTATCGAATAGTGCCTTTGCTTTGTGGCCATTGACTGTTATTTAGGCTTCGAGGGCTTGGGATAGAGTTCCACTAGGTCCTGCATGGTTTGTGGTAACTGTGACTGATTCCTTTGCTTAGAGATCGTCTTCCAGGGTGTGTAATGTTCTTCTGATGTTCTTGGGTCTCCTGGATCCGCCAGGGCCTCCATTTCCTCGGTGCAGGGTGCTCCTATGCATCTTCTTCTTGAAGCAGTTATCGGAGTAGTGTCCATATTTTCCACAATAGTAACAGAGATTGTCTCGCCTGCGCCGATCCTTCTCAGCCTGGAACACTCTTGGATGCTAAGAGGTATTGTGAGAGAACCTGGGTTAATTTCACTGAGTGGTGTTCTGGGGGCACATGGGTACTTGTGGGGAAACTGCATTGAATATTGCATTTCCTTAACGATTTCCATAGAGTCTGGAAGATTGGGCAATTGCATCTCGCTTTTCTGCTATCTCTACTAGCTGGTCAAAGGAGGTATCTGAAGTGATGTGTGTTTTCACTTCTCTCTTGAGTTTGATATCCATGGCATCTAGGAGTCTATGCTTCACTGAATAGTCCGAAATTGTTCCAAGGGGGAGACTATCTCTTAGGGTTTCTAGTCTGATTACCGTATCGGTAATCAGAGCTGTTTTTCCGCCGGTAGTTTGCTTGACTTGTAGACACTGTTCATAGTTGGTATCTGTGGATGTGGATGGAAGGAAGTAGGCCTCGAATTTCTGTTTAAGTCCAGCAACTGTGATTTCGCCTTGTGAAGCTTTATATTGGGTGAATTTATCTTGGGCTTTCTCTCTGCAATAGGCTCAATTGTATTGCAGGGCTTCAGGGCCATCGTCAGTTATGCCAAAGCTGGTGATGTATCAATGTACTGTGTTGAACCATGAGTTGATTCTCAATTGGTCTCGATCTTTTCCTTCTCATATGAATTTATATGGCAATGGCTATTTAGGACGATTATTTCCCTCTGGTGGGACTGACATGGCGATAGGTATAGGGCTTGGATTGCTTGGTGGACTAGGTGGAGTTGGTGGTCTTGGTAGACTAGGTAAATCCTCAGGTGCAGGGGTTGGTTCTCTGGGTTCTCTTGGTAGACTGGGTGGTCTAGGTTGCGAAGCTGAGGGTGCTGGTCCTGGAGCGTCCTCTGGACTGGAATCTGATTCTGATTCTGAGCTTGGTTCATTCTTGGATTGGACTTCTTGGTGGAGCTGTTGTTGGACTTGGTCTTGGTCTTGGTCTTGAGCTTGGGCTAAGGCTTGGTCTTGAGCTTGGTCTTGATCCTCTTCATCGCTGCTACTGTAATCTACTGAAGATAGTTCTGAATCCTCAGATGGTGGTGCAGGTAGGGGTACTGGCGCTTGACTTTAGGGTCCTGAGGTGGATGCTACTGATGCTCTAGGGAAGTGCCTTGTGGTATCTCTTGGAAGCGAAATGGTTGCTAGTTAGGGCGAGCTGGTCTTACCAGGAGTCCGCTCAAGGCCTTCTTGGAAACAGGGAGGTGTACTAGTACTTCAGGGTCAAGGTAGGCGAAGGGTGATCAGTCCTCTGCTGAAGATCAAAGGTATACTTGAGTCTTAGTCAAAAAATGAAACCTACAGTCAAGTATCTCATGAATCCCAAAGGGACTCAGAAGAAACTATTAGGATAGGGGGAGAAGTGTCAATGGATTGGTCTTCAATAGACAAGGTAAAAGGTATGGAACTAATAGAGTACCGTTCAACTTGTAGTATTAAAGATGATAGTCCTGTGAGGCTTGAGAGTCCGAATCCTTAAGGGATTGCAGGCTCTTTAAATATAAAAGATTGTAGCTAGGGAAACACAACAAAAGCGCAAATATCCTGTCCAACAAATATACTAACAGAGGAAGCATAACAAGGTAACCATATTCTGAAAAGTGAGGGTTAAAAGCGACAGGATGAAGCTAACAAAACAATTAATGTAATACAAACAGGAAGGAACAAGAGATCGCTAATACTATACAGATCCAGTAGGTATACCAGGAGGATAGCAATAACCAAATGGGTAGAAGCAAGGAGGGGGTAGTGATAAGCGAAACAAGGAAGGAATAACCAGTTCGGAAGTCATAACCAAGTAGAAAGGGACAACCAAACAGTAGCGCTTTTCAGGTATAAACCCAAATAAGTAATGACCAACATCAAGTCTGCTGTAATAGTAGAAACATAGTAGGATTCCTTTACACTACTTTACAGATGCCCATCATTCACACATAGGTTAGAACCAGTCTATGATGTTACCAGATGGTAGATTGAAAGGATTATGCATTATTCTGGAAGAATGTGGCCTGTGGCCTAATCGAAAAAGGTTTGTTACGCAATGTTCTATCTCTGGTGAGGAAACAGGTGAATCAAAGCCTAATCCTGCATGTAAACATGCAATAAATGCAAATTTCTGTGCCCATGCACTTCTCTATTCACAGCCTGACTTTCAAGGCCAAAAATATCAGTTACAGGAAACCATTGAGTCAGCTGGTCACCAGCTTATCTTTTATACTGTCGTTCATTGTGAACCCAATTTCTTTGAGTACTCTTGGGGCCATGCCAAATTGTATACAAGGGCAAATTGTGAATACTCCTTTTATTCTTTGATACGTTCAGTACCTGAGGCAATAGCACAGATTCTAAAGACTTTGATTTAGAAGTATTATCAGCCAACCTTACGTATGATGGATGCTTATAGGAATAATATTGGATATGGTTCTCCTGATTTCAAAAGGCATGTATATACTAAATTCTCCTCACATCAAAGAATTGCTGAATCCGATATCCTAGTAAATTCGATCAAAATATTAACAATTTCCCTATCATTTTTCTTCCCTTTTCCTTATCTTCTTCTAGTTGTATGGAGTGCAAAATATTCTCTTATATATGGCTACTGTTATGGTAATCTTTTTAATAGATATTAAAAGTTCTGCTTGTAGTATTTTATACCAAGTTAGCTACTATGATAGAAGGAAATAATAAGTAAGTTAAGGTTCTATACAGCAAGTTATAAGGAGAGTATAATTATAGCAATAACATATTGTTAAAATTTAGATGTCATGGTTGAATAAGATAGGTCATAGGATACACTAATAGTGAGGTGTTACGGTTGCCGTCGCAAGTGAGTTGTCACATTGTTTGTCCAAAAAGTGGTATAGTGGGTAGCTATCCGGAACCATACTTGTTTTGGTTAATTAAGGATTATTGTCAGTAAGGCTATAGATAAACCAATTATAAGAAGTACCCTGGATAATTTCTCTTGCTCTTAATAACTACTTCTTCTTTTTATCAAATTTTTAATTTTTGAAGTTCTATTTTGATACAATTGCTCTTTACATAACTATAGATATCAATCCTAGTCTCTTCTCTTCAAATAATTATAAAAGTGGTCTAGGCTTGGACTGGGGTACTATTAGTATTGATGATCAAAGTTTATTTGGTACTGGTTAGTCAAAATTGCAATTACTTCTAGTTTGGTAATCTTTAATTCCTAATAACTTGTGTGAATAGAGATAGAAAGTAGTGTGCAGGCGGAAAAAATAACAAAACACTTGAGAGCACTGCTTCATGCATGCTCTACTCAAAGCAGTATGAGCAAAAAGCTAATCCTGAAAGATTGATGCAATGGCTTTTATACTATGATCACTTGTAGAGAAAGGATGTAACGGAATCCTACTATGTTTCTACTATTACAACTAACTTGATGTTGGTTATTACTTGTTTGAGTTTATACCTGATAAGCGCTACTATTTGGTTGTCCTTTCCTACCTGGTTATGACTTCCTAACTGGTTATTCTCTCCTTGTTTTGCTTATCAATACCCCTCCTTACTTCTACCCATTTGGGTATCGCTATCCTCCTGCTATACCTACTGGATTTGCATAGTATTAGCGATCTCTTGTTCCTTCCTGTTTGGATTCCATTACTTCTTTTGTTTACTCCATCCTGTCGGTTTTCACCCTCTGTTTTCTGAATATAGTTACCTTAGTATGCTGCCTCTGTTAGCATGTTTGTTGGACTGGATATTTGCGCTTTTGTTGAGTTTCCCTAGCTGCAATCTTTTATATTTAAAGAGCCTGCAATCCCTTAAGGATTCAGACTCTCAAGCCTCACAGGACTATCATCTTTAATGCTACAAGTTGAATGGTTACTCTATTAGTTCCATAACTTTTACCTTGTCTATTGAAGACCTATCCATCGACGCTTCTCTCCCTATCCTAATAGTATCTTCAGAGTCCGTTTGGGATTCTCAAGATACTTGGGAGTAGGTTACAAAGGAGATGACAATGATTACTCACCTCCTATCACCCCAACAATGGAACAATGCAGATTTGATTAATAATTAGAAAACTCAGCATTAGGATTATCACCCACTTCACCTGGAATACAAAAAAATTAAGTAACTATTACCATTTGTCGATATGGTATGTCAAAAGACTTTTATTATCTTTTAGAATATATCCTTAAAGGGGTTTTATTCTCTGATTCATTACCTCCATAAAACCCAAATGCCAAGTCCTAAATTACATGGTAACCGTCATCATATCCCTTCAAACAAAATCCCCCATCATGTGTTAGACAAGGTAAAGAGTTTTCTTGTACAGCTAAAAGAGCAAGAAAGAGAAGAGATTGTAACCAAAACCTATCATCGCAAGTTGAAAGCTAGTAAAGTTGTTAGGTATAAGGAAGTTGAAAAGATTATCTACCTCTCCTCACATATTACCTATCCTTCAGTTTTTAAGTTGAATCTTAAGTCAATTAGTTTGAGTGAGCGGAGAGCACCCATATCATATACTAAGTTTTATATAATCTGGAAGGTTTCAGAAAATTTACATTTTATGAAAATTCGCCAGGTGTTCAAGAATCTCTACAATGAAGTACAATTTTGCGAAACCTACCTAAGGCGAAGGTAAGTCAAGTACCCAGATTGGGCAATGAGACCGAGGAAGAAGAGCCACGTGAGGTTGAGGTTGTTGAGCAGAGTTTGAGACAACAACAACTGCAACAACATCAAAAGGAGTATAGAACTTGCTGTTCAGCTAATGAAATTGACATTCAGGAAGCTAGGTCTGTAGAATCCAGCACCAGTACATTCTCCTTTAATTTTCAGCAAGTAGTTGAAATACCAAGAATTTTCAACAGCTATTCTAATGGTACTATTGATTACCATTCAAGTTATATGTTTTTGGTATTGTTGATAATGCAATTTATCAGCATTATCATACTATGTTGACTGAAGTACAACAAGGAAAAGGCACTAACCAAGTAGTTTCCATCTTGTATTGTTTCTTGATAGCTATTCCTAAGCTTATAGCAAAAGTTCACCTATGTGCCGATAACTGTGGAGGCAGAACAAGCACAAGACAATGTTGTGGTATCTTGGTCGGCTTGCTGTAACTCAAGATACCCCTGAAATTACCTTGGGATAGCAAATCAAGGAACATACAAGGATTTGTGTAGATCATGGGTTGGGAACAGTGAAGCAAAAAGCTTACTGAAATGAGGTTTGGATACCAGAAATGTATGTGGAGCTAGTTGAAACTATAGATAAAGCAGGCAAGATCAGGGCTGTACGATGTTTCAATGATCCGCCAGAGATATTGTTTCAGGATTGAGACTCTGCTTTTAAGATATTTTTAAAACTTCTAAAACGTATTCAAGAGTATCATTTCTTTCGCTTTGCCTTAGTAAATTCAGGTATAGTAGAGGTTAAGAGACTACCAGATGATGAGTGGACCAAAGTTGATTCATCAAAAAGGGGCTTTCATTTAGCACAGTTTTAGAGTATTAAACCTATTGGCCTACCAGATTCAGATTTGAATACTGAGAAACGGCATGAACCTTGGCATAAATGTTATACTTATGCTGCATCACAGTACCAAAATCAATGTTACTACTTGAAACCAAAGGATGATCTAATTACTACATTCCGTGAGAAGAAAAATGCCTGGGCAGTGAATGTCATAGGAGTTCAGCTAGGGTTTACTGAGGTAATAGTAAACATTATATGCATTGATGAGGGGATGCCAAAATCTGAACCCGCACAGCCTGCAAAACAAAGACATTGTCACACCCTTGGTTACAAAACTAAGCAAAAACCTATGAATTCAAGGTAAAACCTATATTAATTCAGCTTACTCAGCTGTTATAATATCTCTTAATATCTATTATTAATTAAAACAATTATTTCAAGGTATTTGTTACAGGGTTGCCAATTCTGTACTGCTGAATTGCCTAGGCCGTGCTTGTATCGAGAGGGTAGGAGAACTGTCAGGAAAGCTCCAGTAAGAATAAAGATAAGAGGTAAAGATAGTTCTCGAAAGCTTTAAAGTTGTTTTAACCAATAACTGAATATATTGTTAAGGTCTCTTCTCTGTTGCTTGATGATCGCTTAACTATGGGGTTTTTTTTCTTGATTAACTCTTATATTCGCTGTTAACGTACAGGAACATGCATGGAGCACTAGCTATAGCATGAATGAAACGTTAATTCCAAACGTGCAAAACAAAAGAAATAACTGTACCAGTTCTCCCCTATTGATGACCATACCGTCACCGCGCCCAACAATGGCGACTAATTCAAAAAGTATAGAATGAAATGATATCAAAAAAAAATCATAACCGAAAGGAAAGATAAAGCAGGAAAGACAAACCACTCAGTCTGAGTCATAGTCGGAGCAGGAGGAGGAGGAGGCAGCGATGGAAACAAACGCTGGCATGGTAGGTGAGAAGTTCGTGCGAGTAGCACGGATGTATGAGGTAAGACCGAGGATCATATCCAGGTCGGCCCAAAGTGGGGAGCCATCGTCCATCGAAGACAGCCTCAGAAGGTAAAGCTGGCGTTCTCGGGACTTGGATGGGCAGTGGAGAATTGCATGCTCAAAGGTTTCATCCTCTGATTCGCAGGAAGGGCAGGTGGGAGAGCGATCGTCATTGTTCCATGAGGGTTGTGCGGCGAGATAGCCCATTCCGGCACGCATTTGGTAAATTCGTCCAGCTGTAGAGCGGTCGAGGCCCATGAATACATGTGAGCGTAGGGACGGCTTGAACTGGTAATAAGGAGGGGATGGGGACAGGATTGTCCAGTCAGTGAGGATGTCCTTTCTCCACTCCTCCTTCATCAATTTGTAGGAGACAGCACCTGGGATCGGGAGAGGGGGGGCAAAGATAGTGCCCGGCAGGAGGTGGGAGTTTATCTGTGGGAGTTTGAAACCGTCTGGTGCCATCTTGACCAAGAAGTAGCACCTCCCATCAATTGGGAGGTGAGAGCGGACGGCAGGTATGGGCCTTAGTTAGTTCCAACGGAGGGGGATGTAATTGGCCTTAAGGCCACGAAGGAGGTGGCAGGAGGAGTCCGCTGCTCTAAAGTTGGAGAAGGATGAAAATGATGTAGGCAGCCGGGCTGCAGCTGGGTTGATCTAGGGAGAAGAGCACGCAAGCCGTAGTGCAGCTATTCTGCGGCGATGGGGGAGGAGCGAGTTTAGAGGGGGGAGCCAAGCCTCACATGGAAGGATGGATACAGGAGTCAATGAGAAGCAGTTGGTGACCCATCGTTGGACCTTGCTCCAGAATACCTCCATCTTCCCCATCATCGCAGCATTGGGGATGAGGAGGTCAGCTCCGTAAGTGAAGATCAGTAGCCTCAGCCACATGGCCAGTCTATGGTTCAGGTAGGGGACTATGCCTATGCTAGGAGGAGAGAGTTGCCTGATGAGACCGAAGGCCCCTTAGGCGAGGGCTAGCCTCTTGAGGAAGTGGGTGGAGGTTTCCATCGAGGGTGAGAACCAGTACCCTAGTCACCGGACAATGGAAGAAGGGTGGAAAAGGCTCCCAGCGAGAGAGACAGGAGCCAGTGAGGGGGGAGAGCGGTCCCTTGGAGTTAGCCAATGGATGAGTTCGGTTTTTGGAACGGAGAAGTAGACCCCAAGTGGGGAGGCCTTCTTGCAGAGGCGGGTGTAGTAGTGTTGAAGTAACTGTGTATTCCTCCGTTATGACCCAGACCCAACAGTGACACTAAGATCATTAACATAGGAAAACATAATCCCCTTTGGGATAGACAGGTGCAGGGGGGATACATAAATTAAAAATAACAAAGGAGAGATAGGAGAGCCCTGGGGGGCGTCCACTTCAACAGGTAAGAAAATATTAGGGGAGCCTTGAAAAATCAATTGGCATTTGCGGTCTGTCAAAAAGGAACGAACCCAAAAAACAATATAAGGAGATACACCTTTAGCGCGTAGTAGGGAAGATAAACAAGTAGAGGAAATAGTATCAATGCCTCCCTTGATGTCGAGGAAGAGGGTAGAGGTCATGAGGCTAGCACGTTACAGTAGGCGGAGTTCGTGTGTGAGGGCAGCATATGCGTCAAAGGTGGTGAGGCCGGCAAGCGAGCCGCATTGGTTAGAGTGGATGAGGCCAACAGTGCGGGCCATTAGCGAGAGGCGTGTTGCCATTATCCTTTCCAGAATTTTAGAAATAGTTTCTAGGAGAACAATAACCCGAAAGGAGGAGGGGGAGTTGTAATCAGCTTTGCCAGGCTTGGACAGGACAATGCCATTGGATTTTTTTGAGTGAGGAGGGGTGGAAACCATAGGTCAACAGGGGACTTAGGAGGGAGATGAGGAAGTTGGGGTTGATATTGTTGATCCTCTTCCATATACCATAGGGGATCAGGTAGGGCCCAGGGGCTGAGGTGTTGGAGGTTTTGCGAAGGGCAAGGGAGACTTCCTGTTTCTGAAGTGGCAGGAAGTCCGCGAATGGTCAGAGGATGGATGGCGAGGGTTGGGGGTCTTTTAGTGGGAAAAATTATGCAGGAGAGAGGTGTTGACTTTGACGGGTGTCGTGGCATTGGGAAAGGAGGAGAACTGGGCTGGAGGGCGCCCGCTTGCGATCCTGTGGGCAGCCCACACCGATTTGGCGTCCAAGGAGGCAAGGAAGGAGTTCCAGTGTGATGCCTTAGCCTTTTTAATGGCCTTGAAATACATGAGGCGGGAGGCACACGCGCTGTCAGAGAGGGTGGTAGAGGGGGACATGCGTGATATTCTTGCCTCTCTATTGAAAGCTTGGCACAGCTGAGATAGCTCAGCTGTCCACCATGGCTTAGACCTGGAGCAAGCACGCTTGTTTGGTGTGTGTTAAGCAAGGAGGTTGGTGTTGGTGCGCAGGTGACGATCGAACCAAGCATTAAGTGAGGTTGAGGTAGGGAGCGGGGGAGGAGGTGGGACTGCTAGATCTTTGATGAGAGGGGAGAGTGTGTGCCAAGCCATTTTAGTCCAGTTAGGAGTAGGGTCAGGCTGTCGTAGGAAAGGCGTGGAAAAGGTTATTGAGATTGGGACATGGTCAGAACCAGTCAGTGGGAGAGTGACACCCCATGAGCTAACAAAGGGGGCAAGAGAGGGTTTGCGAAGGCAAGGTCTAAGACGCCAGGTCTGGATGTGCCATCGAAGGGGAACCTAGTAAACACACCTGGTGTGTTTAAACGTGACTAGCCTAGCTCAGAGGCCAGGTCAAAATATCGGGAAGAAAGGTTAAATTCAGTATCAGAAAGGACTCTTAAAGGGTCAGAAAGAGGATGATGGAGGTTCAGATGCCCAACTAGTAGGGTGGGGAAAGTGTGTTCCCTGAACATGGAAGGTGGGGTGATTGTATGGGTGTCGGATGAGCGCCCGGTAGTGGAGTAAGCATTGTAAACGCGAAAGACCCGATGTGCTCAATTAAATGGGCCTGATAGGGAGTGAATATCAATTGCCATGAAGTCCAGCCGGTCGAAATAAACAGGTAGCAGTGCAAAAACTTGCATGAAATTAAGGAGAGTATAAATGGCCGCCCTAGGTTTGGGACCGTTAGTAGTAAGTGGGGAAAAAGATTTATAGGAGGAAAATATTGGTAGTCTCCCGTTGAAGACCGGAGGATCCTGGAGGGCGACCAAGTGTGGAGGGGTGGGCATAGCCTTAAGGCTGTTGAAAAGGCAGAGAAACACATTCCAGCTCCCAAGGCAGTTGTGCTGAATGAGGGTGAGGGTAGTGCAGGACGCCTGCGTCAGGGAGGGGGGCTCTAGTATGGGACTCATTAGCCTGGAAAGCCCGATGGGCCATGCGGGAGTGGAGAACTGGAGAGCCAGGTGGGGACTGGAGCAACAGATTTGGGGCGAGGGTCAGCTGGAGTACCAGTTGGTGGGACTGGCTGTCTGGGGGTTGTAAGATCCATGGTTGCAGTGGTAGAGGAGGGAGTCCTGGGAGGGTCGGGTAGGGTGGGTGCAT
>QFET01000741.1:0-44957 GCA_003316355.1 Tuber calosporum | reverse complement strand
GGTTGCAACGGAGTTGCTGTTTCACCGGAGGACCCGCCTTTAGGCACTTTGCACCGTACTAATACTGAGACGGAAACACTGGGTTTTCCGTGCCCCGATGGTCGATTGACCGGGACCGCCGGGTTTGACTGTGGACTCGTCGTTAGAAAGCTCTACTCGCCAATTCACAAAGTATCCGGATATAGAGAATTGGCTTGGCGCTGGCCATACCATACCGTACGTTAGCGGATTGTCCTCCTGTGAGATTGGATCCTGGCGATAAACTTTGTCGACTATGATAATAATTCCCTCTTGGCGCCAAGTTGTTTTCCATATATCCGGATGCTTTGTGGATTGGCGGGTACTGTACCCGAGCACGCACAACTGTTGGCCCGATTGAGAACTCTAGTATATGTTATACACTCCAATACATAAGTTATCCAGCTGGAGCACTGCAGGGGTTGTCTTTCACGCACGTACGGAGTATGGCAGTGTTGCGGCTTACCAATACCGGTAGACCAGAATCCCGGAATCTCGGTTGACACGCGTGACAAGCATTTCCAACAGATCGGCGGACCCAAGCCGTTCCCGGTACCGGGTTACTCGGATTTTCAAATCTTATCCTATCGCCACCACCTGTGAAAGTGTTTTCGGCACACGAGGGCATGATAGAATATTAGAATATTCTATACTGTGGGCAGGCACAGTACAGCCACCATTCTACTAGAGCCTTTTAGTTAATTTTCGAAGAATAGTTGCTGTGCAAGTCCCGGGGTCTGTCGCCCTACTACGCTAGAGCATGCAAGGACAGAGGCTGGTTGTGGGATGTTAGATCCCAAGGGGAGCTTCACCTACGGGAATAACCTCTTCCCCCGGTAGGATTCTGTACTAAGTTTGCTCTATCCAATGACACACACCAGGCCTTGGGCTGAAATTGAGAGTCTGATATGTGGAGATCTTTCCTCAACACGCAGACGATCGTTACAATGTTCAGCAATCGCACACTCAGGTTTCTTAGGCCCGAATCACGGGAGTCTAGTCATCTCGGAATGTATGATGAGTCCAACGGTGGACCATAGGAGATAGTGTGTGGTGGGAGCACAAAAAACAACCTTTTTCAAGGTGTAGTCTCCAGCGAGCCAATTTCCCCTGTCCCTTCACTACCGCTCACAACCATGGGTGGGGGCGAGGAGGGCGATACTGTGTGAGGAGTGAACTTTAGCATTCCTTCCGCCACACGAGCTGTTTGGGTATACGGAATCGTTATATAAAGAAGCGTGTTTCTCTTGACTTTCTCATTCTCTCATCATCGGTCTCATCTTCCACCCCTCAGAAGCGTCCGTTCTCAGGCCGGCGGCTTTCTACAGATGACGTTCCAAAAAATAATCAAGACACTTACTGCGTTGAGCGCCCTTTACTGGTTTAACGTTGCTGCACTCCCGGCCACGAACTGCGTGAGTTCCCATTGCTGGTGCTTTTCCTTGTTAGGTGTAATGCTGGTGCTGATGGTGGTGATGATTTGCAGTGCTCTATTTTGCAAGCTGCTCTCCCGGCTGGGATCCTGAACGTTGGAACTGCCAATTACACTGCGGTGAATCATGACTATTGGTGTATGTTTTTCCCATTGCCCAGTTTGGTCTTGACTATCTAACTTGGCGAAAATAGCATCCACTACCGTCCTTACCCCAGCCTGTATCTTCTCCCCAACTATTCCACAGGAAGTAGCCCAGGCCGTCAAACTTTTCACCGACAATCAATGCAAATTCGCCGTCCGTGGAGGAGGTCACTCTGCCGTTCCCGGTGCCGCAAACACCAACGAAGGTATTCTCATCGTCACCGAGGGCCTCAGCGAGCATACACTCACTCGCGAGGACTCTGTCTGGATCGGTGCCGGACTCACCTGGGGCCAAGTATACGAGTACCTCCGCCCTTACCACAAAGGCGTCGTCGCCGGCCGTTACTACCCCGTCGGGACTGGATTGCTCTTGGGCGCTGGCCTCTCGTTCTTCGGAAACGAGCTTGGGCTTGCGGTTGACAACGTCAAGACCTATGAAGTTGTCTTATACAATGGTACCATTGTCCATGCCAATCACACTTCCCACCCCGATCTCCACCGTGCTCTTAAGGGTGGCGGTGACAACTTTGGTGTCATTACCAGATACGAGCTTATAACCAACAACATTCCCGACTGGATTTGGGGTGGTATGGTTTACTATAACGAGTCTCAGCTCTCTCTGGTTGAGGACGCAACCTACGACTATCACGTAGACAAGGCCGTCCACGATGTCAAGACCCACGTTCTCCCGCAGTTCGGCTACAATGGGACCACCAATGAGACCGCCAGCTTCTCCCCTATTTTTTACAACGGCGCTCTTAATTCCACCCCGCCTAGTCTCCAACCCTGGGTCGACGCTAAACCATACCGTAACACCATGCGGCCGGCCCAGCTCGTCGACCTTGCAAGTGAGTTCAACGCGGGGTTTGGGTATGGGCTTGTGCAGGTCCAGAGGACTTTCACCATCTACGCGGATAGACAGTTTTTCCGTAAAGTGTGGTATCAATTCCAGGTTTGGCTTCACGGATACAGACACATTCCCGGCCTCTACGGGTTACATTGTAACATGCCTGTTACACCCAATGCTGTTCAGCAGGGTATTCGCAAGGGCGGAAATTCTCTTGGAATGGAGGGTGCTGGGAACCGGACTTTGTCGAGTATTCTCTCACCCCCTTCCGGTTTCCGCATGGAATTAATACTGATGTTTGATAGTCTTGTACTTTGGTTTAACTTTCAACGACCTTTCCAACACGAATGAGGTCTTCCCAGCCTTCGCTACGTTCGTAGAGTCGATGATGCGACTCGCTGAACAGCGGGGTGTTCGTCACCCGTACATGTATGCACCACCCCTCTACTGCACTTGCCACAATGCTAATACACCTCCCCTCAGCATGTGGAACTATGCCGGCCATGACGAACACGTGATCCGAAGTTACGGGGAACATAACAACGACTTCCTCCGGCGTGTTAAGGAGGATTATGACCCCGCCGGGACCTTTACAAACTTGGTATCGGGAGGCTTCAAGATCCCCGCGCATGGGTATTAGAGGTAGATCTCTTGTCTCGACTAGTCAGAGTAGATACAAGGTTAGGTTTTCTTATCGGGTGGGGGGGATTTTGAGATCTATGGACTTTTTTGCTCTTTTATTCCGCGCTTGGAGGTATCCCTTTGGGGTTTGTTAGTGGACATTCGATGGTTCTAAGCTTCCTTATTTCTTTTTTTTGGGGGGAATTATAGAATGTGGGTGTACGAGAAGGGGGGTAGGTGGATGTATATATCTCAGTTCAATAATATCCTCTCTGAGTATGTTCCGTCCAAACCTCCCACTATACGATCCGCCAACCTGTATTGTGCAAATGGTTTCAAAACGGGTACTCAAAACACGCGAAATGCGATCTTGAATTAGTTAACCACAACGAGGAATTGTAAAGAAAAAAGGAAGCTACTAAGATGAAGGCACTTGTAAGGAGAGTAAGCTAGGGGGTTTTGTTTTTAAATTAAATATTCAAGGAGAGAGGAATTTAAGAATCAAAAGTTGAAATTTTGGAGAGGGTAAGATATGTAATAGAATATACCTAGTACTCTGCTGAAAAATACTGTACTCGTCCTGTCGTGACGTTTTTGAAATGGACCGGGCTTGCATGGTGGTGCAAGAGGGTGCAAGAGGGTGCATATCAGCATACAAGAGCCTCATAATAATACTAAATACGGTACATAAGAGGAAGGAAATAAAACTCAAATAACCCATCGTCCATGCGAAGAACATCAATAAACAAATGAAATTAAACATGAAAAAGATTAAAAATTAAAATTAATTCCACCTTTATCCGCAATACATACCCTAATACGTTCAGGCATAGAATCAAGGTAGTGATTTATATGCTCATGCGGATATTCTGTCCATACCTAGAATAACATAATATAAGTTTCCTTGGTATAATAGATTCAACAACAAAATGATTTAATCAATTTTATTCCTAACTAGAGGAGACTGTA
The DNA here is from genome assembly GCA_003316355.1 of Tuber calosporum. Lineage (NCBI taxonomy): Eukaryota > Fungi > Ascomycota > Pezizomycetes > Pezizales > Tuberaceae > Tuber > Tuber calosporum. Next base: position 40,926 of record QFET01000741.1, on the reverse strand, counting down.
ACTTACCTCTTCCAGGCTAATACTAATCTGACAAGGACTTATACAAAAGCCAATTTATTCTCAATTCGGTGTTTTATCTTTGTTTAAATTGTTTTGAATGGATTCAGATCTGGACAGTTTGCCACCGAAATGATTTTGGAAAATCCAAGATGCTTGCGAGGAATATGATCATGATGGTGGACACGTGCTAAAGAATTGTCTTCCATTATGATAATCTTTCAGGGTGAAAACCCGGTAAAAAATTGCAAAGTAAAGGGGTATAAAAATAGGCGAACAATATGTTCCCTATAAATATACGAGTTAATAGCTGCTCTAAGATCGGTTTTTTTTTTTTGGTTTTGATTTGGCATCAGGAAATGATATCTCCAGTCCTATTAAAGGTGCTGTGGCATTGTTTGCGCACTCATTATCATATTCTGTTTTCAAAGTAATGAGTTAGTCTTTAGGTTGCTTTCCTGTCTCATATGTTGTTATATACAAATGATATGAGGGTGGTTTTGTTAGAACCTACACATTGGCTTCCAACAACAAAACCTTGATTTTAGCATAGCCAGATATATAGCATTCTAGAGTATACTCTAAGTAGTTTAGAAAATATTTTGCCCACTCCAACAACCTCTGTACCCTGATATATGTATGAACTTAAAAACTATCTGAAAAATAGATTATTCTCATAAAGAGGTATTAGTGCTTCCAGGCTATTAGTAGAACTTTTGTTTTAGGTCAATATCAGGTATAGTTATTATGTTGTGAGTTCTTAAAGCAAGAATGTTTTTTTTATTGAATAGTGTTGCATGATGAACACCTTAGATCCTCATGAAAAGAATAAGGAAATTTTTTCGAATAAGACTACTATCAGCTATATTTAGGTAAAAATACTTAGTATGGAGGGCTTAGTGAAAGAATGAAAATTTACTCAGTGGCAAAGATTTGATATTATAAAGAGTGGCATTGTGGAAGTTCAAACTTACAATACTGTACTGGAAGAGCACCTACTAATAGGTATATTGGGAGAGACATGGTTTGATATATCAAGTAAGTATGGCTATTATATCACTTCTGAAGTTCTCTCAACTTGGCTCTATACAGAGCCAACTGTAAAAACAATAAACTATGCAAAAGCAGCAAAAACAGGACAAATTAAAGGTAACTCTATTAGGCCGTGTAGCATCTTGAGTGGCAGCTAGCTGAAATACTGGACACTTTGAGACCATGATTTCAATAAAAGCAATCAACAGAAAGCAAAGATACATGCTCTACAACCACCAACAATAATACTCTTTGACCCCCTGGATTGAATCAAGGGGTCAAACTTATCTGATAAGTCATAAACTACCTGATGATCTATCAATTACGGAAGAATTCCCGAAATCAAACAGTTTTGCGCGACCTTTAGGCTCCAAGTATAAACCAAATAGGAATTTAATATAAAAAGCTTATTTTTACAGATTTGAATTCATAGATGTATAACTTGTAGATAAAATTTAAATTTAAATGAAAGTACTTTATTATTTGATTTTTGTTTAATGGAGGAGTAGTTATTCTATAGTGGAGAAAAAGAAAAATGAATTTATCTCAAGAATAGTTTTCTTAGGTAGCCACCCTTTGAACCTGTTTTCCTGGTGATAACCAAAAGACCCAATGTGTACCTTCTAACAAAACTGTACCCATATGGAAGTTTGTTGCTAGTATAATTATTATTATATAATATTAAATCATATACAAAGGAGGACAAAGTAATTTTTTATAAGATTATAACCAAAAGTCTATAATTATATGCCTGATTTGCCATAAAAAATAGGTTCTGAAGAGATGATTGTGACTCCATGTTTAAATTTTGAAAGTATATTTTTGGTAGATATGCCTAACCTATACAATGTATGACATTACGAGTTTAGTAGGGCCTGAGACTATATCTCTAAGGATAGTATTTATCCCACAAGATCAGCTGTTGCACATTGGGTACTTAGTCTTACTGAGAAAAGATAAGCCATTGTAAGGAAGTCCTACTATATTTCTACTATTACTACTGACTTGATGTTGGTTATAACTTATTTGAGTTTATTCCTGATAAGTGCACCTATTTGGTTATTCCTTCCTACCTGGTTATGACTTCCTAACTGGTTATTCTTTCCTTGTTTCACTTATCATTACACCCTCCTTGCTACTACCTATTTGGGTATCGCGATCCACCTGCAATATGTATTGGATTTGTATAGTATTAGCGATTGCTTGTCCCTACTTGTTTGGATTCAATTAATTTTCTTGTTAGCTCGATCCTGTCACCTTTTGACCTTCAGTTTTCAGAATATGGTTACATAGTTATGCTGCCTCTGTTAACATATTTGTTGGACAGGATTTTTGTACAGTTGTTAAATTTTCCAACCTACAATCTTTTGTATTTAAAGAGCCTCCAATCCCTTTGAGATTCAGACTCACAAGCCTCATAAGACTATTATCTTTAATACTATAAGTTGAACAGTCACTCTATTAGTTCCATACCTTTTACCTTTTCTATTGAAGACCTATCCATTGACGCCTCTCCCCCTATCCTACTAGTATCTTCAAAGTTCCTTTGGGATTCTAGAGATACTAGGGAGTAGGTTATAGCGATGTGGCCTCCTGAGTGGGATTGAGTGTTGGTTTGCAAATATGCTTGTTGAGTAAAATATGGTTGTATTTCAGAGCTTTTGAAATTCTTTGTTAACTAAAACCGAGTTCAACTATCTTTTTTTAATATTATATACATAATTATATTATAAAATTAGATGTATGTAATTGTATATTTAGAGGATTTGAAAAAATCAAAAACAAAAACCTACTACTTGGTTCTACTAGTTGAGAAAAAGGGTATCAGATAATGTTCAACATCTTCTATTGTTACCTCCACCAAGTGCTCTGTTTGGGGTATGGTAAGTACGTAGTTAGGTACTTTAACTGAGGTTAGAAAAGGAGCCAGGTTTTGATTAGCACAAAGATTGGACACTTGATTCTCACTAACTCTCTAACATGGAAGGCAAATGATATTTGAACAAGTACCTATAACACCTCTGGTATATTCACATATCAACTTTAAAGTAATCTTTTGATGTCTTCAAGAATTGCACACCCAACAATTTGTCCCTACTTGACTTGGAAAGTTATTCATCATTTTAATGTTACTATTTTTCTGATTCAATTGCTTTCCAGATATAGAAGTAGAAACCTACAATTACAAATTACTTTCCCCTACTATGAACCCTTTCTATTAATAATATTAAAATCAATATATTTGGCAGTGTTTAATTCCTCTATATTGTCTCTAGGTACCTAATTGCAGTATTACTCGTGCAAAGGTTTAGGTAGCACCCAAACCGACAATTGCTAGCGGGCTCACAACTGTGGGCACTCTAAAGAGTGCCCGACAGCTCAATGCAAATTTACAGCTCAACACAAATTTGTGGCTTACCATAGTGAATTTATCGCTCAGCATCACATTGTGGCTTCATCTGGGTTTGTGGCTAACAATACTTTATACCTCAACACCACTTTGTACCTCAATAACAATTTGTAATTTAATAACAGTTGTTAGTTTAATTCAAAACTCTACAATCATATTAAACTACAAAGATATAACATGATATAACTAAATTGAATTTAGCTATAATGTGTTATTAAGCGACAAAGATTTGTTGAGCTATGAAATATTATTAGCCAAAGAGCCAGGTGAAGCCACAAAGTGATACAGAGCTATAAATTTAGTATGGTAAGCCACAAATTTGCGTTGGGCTGTAAATTTGCATTAAGCTGTCAGGCACTCTTTAGAGTACTGTAAGGCTCTGGATCTGGTTTGTGGATTCCTGAAGTCAGATAGTTTTTCCTTTGTTATTTGGCTTGGAGAGTGGCAGTGATTAGTTAGGGTAGTTACGAGAGTGGTTAGGGTTAGCCTGAAGGAGGGGGTCCAGTTTTTTTGTGCAGGGGTGATTTTTCTCCACCCCAACTTTGTACCGAGACAACCTGAGGAAAAACAGATCATTGAACCAAGCGAAAATAAGATGAACGAAACAAGTCATGGTGTGCTAGTGAAGTACACCTGGTGATAAGACATTTCCTTGAGAGTGCAAGGACCGATCGAGACGAACATCATCTAATCATTTTTGTGCTTTCTTTTCTTTTCACATCAGCCTCCGATTTTACTTTCCATATTCTTTACCCCACGACCAAACATTCTTTTCTCATTGGTGCTCTGAAACGGATTCTCTGGTTATTATACTAGAGAGACTGCTTGTATCTTGATCTCGACCTGGAGAGAAAGATTCCGACTTCGTTCTGTAAAGCAATCGATAAAAACTACGAACTATAACATCGCTATCGCCAACTTTCCAGGAATTCTGCACCTTCGACTTCTTCATCGAATTTCACACTTCCGCAATTACCCTCCGTCAGCAATTTACCCATCTTGCAACGACCAATCGCAAACCTGAGTACCTTCATTAAAATCACTCACTTTAACGGCGGAAATACCGATCTGAGTGACAGTGTGGAGGAATACCTAGATGACATTGAAACTGCTGCTCTCTCTTGGGATTTGACCATTACGCCAGGAATCATGGACGCTACCAATAATTCCAAAATTCGTCAATTCCGTCAAAATCTCGAGCGCGATAGAGACACAGGGCACTGGTTGTACTACGTACTGCCAGAGGAGGACAAGAAAAGCTACAGCAAGATCGTAGAGGAATTCCGTAGCCGCTAAGGTGTCAGAGCATCATAGGCGTCTTCCTTGTTTGCTGTCCAGAACGAAATACTTTCATTGATCCAAGACGAGGCAGAGCATATTCGCGAGTATGTCCATCGAGTTGAGAAATTGTCCCGCAAAATTCCGAAAGACATGGACTCTCTTTTTGCGATCGCGTTCACCAAGGGCATGAAAGACCAAGAATGTCGCGAGAGAGTCACCTTCGATTTGAAGGATTCTCCTAATTTTTCCTTTGTGAAAGCGCTTGAGGTCAACAAGTTCGCATTTCATGAAATTGGAAAACTCGACCCATTTAAGCCGAATCAAAAGCACCGTGAGCCTGCGCTTCCAGCAGCAAATCTTTACACTGCACCGTTGATGGCTCTTGTTCGCTCTGTTGCCAAGGCTGAGGTTCTTCAAAGTTCTGGTGCAAGTGGACTTTCCGCTACAATGACTCAAGAACAATTCAACGCTTTCATGTCATCTTAAGAAGCAAGTTTAGGTCGTAGGCCTCAATCTCCCTACAGTCAGCCTTGGTGGAGGGACAAATCTTCATCGTGGAAATCCGCGTGTCACCTGTTTTAATTGTGGAGTAAGGGGTCATTATTCTGATATGTGTACGAACCCACCAGTATCTGCCTATGAACAGCAACAAATACGAGATCGGATTCGTCGGGATCGTGAGTTACCAGATTTTAACTATCGAATTCCTCCTAGGCCTGTTGATCCTCCTCTCTCTGGTGCGATTGCGATAGTCATCAATCCACACACAGTTCAGGAACCTCCTACAAATATCTTAGAAGTCCGTGCCTCACCTTCTATGTCTTCTCCCGTCGCCTGTGTTCGCTCTTGCTCTGTGAACCGTAGGGAACTGGGAAATGCTTGTGTGATTTTAACTCGCATTCTGGCAATAAGAACTATTTTTCGAGAATGCTCTTGCTGAAAAGAGAGCCCGAGTGGAGGAAGGCGATGTGGAGGCTAATGGTGGCTTGAGGCCACAGAAGATCTTCATGATGAGTGGAGAAGAAGAAGTTGAAAGGATTCCTCAAGGAGTATTTCAAGTTGACTATGGATTGGGTCCTGGTGTGATCACGATTGCAGATGGAGAAGCAACTGGTGAATTGGGAGCTGTTGGAGATATGATTGAGGTGGCTGAAAATTCAGGGGGCGGCAGGAGTTGATACCCTCAACAATCCAAGTTCGAGAAACTAGCTGTCCAGGCAACTAAACAGAAGGGAAACGCAGAGGTGGCTCCAATCAACTGGATGAGGGATCAAGTGCCGTTCACTATTCAAGATGCTCTGAATGGGTCAGCATCTCAACTGCAAATTTCACTTGCTCAGTTGCTTGATTGTTCTCCCCGACTACGCCGCGATTTAGCTGAACTTTTACGATCTTCTGTACCCCGAACCAGAAAGAAAAAAGCTGGTAACATTTTGAAACCTTCCATGCCCGCAAATCTCTATTCTTCGAAGTCCGCTGCTGGCAATGCTGTGATGAGTGAGGCTGCTAATGAGGCTGAGGACAATGTTGAAGGTCTTTCCGTCAAAGCTTGGATGGGTAATGTGCAACTGCCTGGTGTCCTTGTCGACGCAGGTGCTATGTTGGACCTAATTTCTTCTCATCTGATTGACAAGCTGCATCTGAGACGGTTTCCTGTTTCTGGTCTTGGAATGCATCTGGCAGATGATTGATTAGTTGTGTTGAAGAACTATGTTTGGCTGGATGTGATTGTGGCTGGGGTCCTTGCAAGAATTAAGGCCTACGAAGTTGCAGTCTCGGAAACTTACCAGCTTCTGCTTTCCCGTCGCTGGCTGAAGCGCGTTCGTGCAGTTGAATACCATGATTGCCGTACCTTGTTCATCGAGGGAAGGGACCGAATACGCAGGAAAGTCTCCAGTGTTCCAGGCGATACTACCAAAATGAAGATGGAAAAGCTTGACCCACCATCTTTTCTGGATGTGTATGATGACGAAGCTGAAGATGCGATTGAAACACTTCTTAATAAGCTTGACCACTGGAAGGAAGTTGAGGAGGTAGATGAGTTGTCGGGAAACTAGTTGCGTCGCCTTGGTGTCAGGGGACAGAGCGACGCATAAGTGACCCTGGGGGAGGTAGAGAAGATGATTTGGATTTAGAGATAGGTAATTGGATGTTTGAAGAAGGAGAGGAGGTGAAGACTATGAAGTATGAAGGTGATGGGAAAGCTCAAAGGGTGGAGAGTTTGCAGGAGGTGGATTGTGGAGAACAAGGGGAGGCAGGAGAGCAGGAGAAAAGGAAGGGAGAAAATAGAAGGATGAGAGTAGTTGGTGATAAGGTAGGAGATGTGGAAGGGAGAAGAAGTATGGAGAAGAAGAATGTGTTACCACGAGAAGAGACAAAGGTTTTGGGAACCACTCCCTTGACAAGAAATCAGGCACAATTGTTTCCTATGACACGAAGGCCAATAAAAGGAGAGGTTCCAAATGAGCAGGAGGTACGTGGGGGGGAAATTTATGGTTGGTTTGAGCCGGCCTCTTTGCGCTTGGGAACGGGCCTGAATCATGCGGAAAGGAAGAAGGCTAAGCGAATGTAGTGTACCTGGAAAGACGTTTTCGTAACCGATCTCCTCCGTATTCGCAGGACCGATTTGATCGAACATGCAATCATTTTTACGCCCAATGCCAAGCACTACCGAGCACGAATACCCCTCTATACCGAAGAGGAAATTGCTATCTGTCGACGTCTAATTCCTAAGATGGAGGAAGCCGGGCTTATCTACCGCTGTGATTCGTAATGGGGAGCGAGGACAAAGTTTACCTTGAAACCGCGATGGGAGACACTTCCAAAAGAGTAAAGATTACGGATGGTTCACAACTTTATTCCGCTCAATCGTGTTACCGAAAAGTCCCTGTACCCATGCCCACGAATCGAACAAATCGTGTATACAATCCTGAAGAAGGGAAAGCGATTTTTCTTTACCACAGAGGCAGCCAATTCTTATTGGGCAATTCCGGTACGACCAGGAGACGAAACAAAGCTGCGATTTGTCACTCCATATGGCATGTATTGTTATAAAGTTATGGGTCAGGGTTTGACAGGTGGAACACATACATATAGTCGATTTCGTGATCTAGTGTTTGGTACCATTCCTGAAGGAATAGGTGTGCAAGATGGAAGGTCTACGAAGTTGGAGGGCTCTGAATCCTTGATTGGGGACCATGGCGATGTTGCATTTGACGGAATGATAGATGACAGTTATGGCAGTGCAACTACGTTTGAGGAGATGTATCAGTTCTTACATGAAAGATTCTTCCCGCGCTGTGTTTGGGGACCCATGTACCTGAAAGACTCAAAATCCTATTTCTTTTATGATTCCTTAGACTTTGTTGGTCTCGAAGCAGGACTCAATGGACTGCAACCCTCTTTACGCAAACGGCAAACAATTATTGAATGGCCAACTCCTACGACTGAAGAGGAAGTTGAAGCATTTTCTTACCTGACTTCTTTTCTACGACGATTAATTCCCGGTCGTGCAGAGCTTGTGCGAATTTTAATATATTGGTTGGAGGATGTCTTGGCTGCGGTAAAGCTGAGGGAATCTGGAAGCAGAGCAAAATTAGCCCCCCAAGAGTTTCCTGGAACCGTAACAAAGAGGTCGCTTTCCAGGCAATCAAGCAAGCGATAGCCAACAATGCGATGGCTTCACCAAATCCCCATGAACAGTATCATGTTGCTGTGGACGCCAGCAAACGAGGACTTGTAGGTGTTCTGTTCCAACTTGAAGGTATAATGAATGGGACAGAGGCAACAAACTCGAAACTCCACAAAGCGGCTGAGAGGATTGTCATGTTAATGTCTTTCAAGCTTTGTGACGCTGAAACCCGGTATTGCAATTCTGAAAGAGAATCATTGGCGGTCGTTCAGTGTCTTGCTGAAATTCGTTGGATGGTGATGGCTTCCAAATACCCAGTTCTGATTTACACAGATCATGAAGCCTGAAAACCCTTCTTACTGGACCTGACAACGATGCACATGGGAGAATTGCTAAGTGGCAGGAACGACTGAGTGAGTACGATATTAAGCTTCTTCATCGCTCTGCTACTACACACTTCATCGGAATCGCGGACGGACTTTCACGACTACCTACTCGCTTGCTTTCGAAACATGTAGCCGAAGACTCTGAAGGACTGAGACCAATAATGGGAGTGGTGATTCCAGTTCCAGGCCTGCCGACCGATGTGGTTGTCAATGCGTGTATGGCAACTACATTACGGAGAAACAAGGAATTCTGGAGGTTTTCAGAGGATGCAATGGAAAAGTTGAAAGGTAGAGATGGGGGTGGTCTTGTTTTTCATGCTGTGTTGGCTGGTGAGGCTCATGGGTTACAAGAGGGGGAAGTTGGCGGGGAAGAGGAGAGTGGTAGTGATACTTTGGAGGAGGGGGCAAGGGAGTTGCGCCGTTGGAAATGGCGGAAATGCTTGGGATCAAGGATGTATGGAGATGCAATTAGAGCGAGATTGGATGAGTTAGACGATGGTGTTATGGGGGTTCAGAGGAAGGATCTGGGAAGAAGTCAGAAAAGGGCTTTGGAAAAGGAGATGAGAAAGTATGTCATGGTGGAGGGAGCGGAGTCTAAACTTTTTTTTAGGGAAAAGGATGGGGAGCTTGCGTGTTGCATCTTAGAAGAAGATGTTGAAAGAATACTGGCAAGCCTCCATGAGGGGCATGAACACTTCGCTGCTAGAGTTACACAAGGGAGAGCTCATGGGAAGTACTACTGGCCAACCAGAGCTCACGATATTGGTCGTTGGGTGTCATCTTGCGAACCTTGCCAGCGAGTCACAAAAATACAGAAGGCAGGACAATATCGATCGATAATCCAATTCAAGCCAATGGATATGATTGGTATAGACTATGTGGGCCCCATTAACCCCTCCTGTCAAGCTACTGGATACGTTTATATTCTCATCATTGTCGACTACTTTTCTCGGTTTCTGTGGGCTGTGGGAGTTCAAAAAGCAGATCAAATATCCACGATAAGAGCGCTTTTGGACCATGTTATTCCTGTGGTTGGATGGCCACTTAGCACATACACCGACAATGGCAGTCACTTTACTGGAGGAATGATCTCGAAAATGTGGAAAGATCATGGAGTCATACATTTTGGTTCGGCAATCTTGCATCCCCAAGCTGTCGGCTTAAGCAAAAGGTATATCCAAATGCTAATGGGACGAATCCGTCTGAGTTGCATTTCTTCTGGCTCTTCTCGTTATTGGGGCTTGGAGATAAACAATGCAGTTCTAAGCATTAATACAAGATGTATACAAGTTCATAGATATACACCAGCGGAGATCTTATTGGGTTTTAATCCTATGATAACAAGGAACGAGAAGGCTGGCTTGGAAACCTGGGTGAAACACACATCATACAAGATTCCGGAACTGAAGTAGGTTGACATCCAGGTCTATATCGACCAAAGAGAAGAACAGGGAGCGAATGCTGGTAACAGATTAGCCAAGCAATAAGACAATGTCAAGACTCATACGACAGCAGGATATCGTAAACCTAACCCAGGAGATCTCGTCCTTCTACGCGACTTTCAGTTAGCTAAAGACAAAGGTAGAAAGTTGGAACCCCGTTGGTCTACCCCTCGACTGTTGGAAAGAGTTTCCAAATCAGGTGTTTCTGCTCATGTTCGTCAATAGCGTGATCCTCCGGGTACTACAAAGCACTACCCTCTTGATGATCTTCTTCTTTACATTCCTCGAACAAAAGACTATCCTTCCTTCAGAGATAAACTTAGAGGCGTGGCGGCACTGGAGTATGAAAGGGGAACTATGGGAGATGTTCGTGGGATTTGGCAAGTAGGGCAGAGAGGTTTCGATTTGTCTGATTTGGGAGGATGATAATATCTGGGTCGATGTCAAAGAAAGCTGGGGTGTTTCTGTAAGGCTCTGGATCTGGTTTGTGGATTCCTGAAGTCATATAGTTTTTCCTTTGTTATTTGGCTTGGAGAGTGGCAGTGATTAGTTAGGGTTGTTAGGAGAGTGGTTAGGGTTAGGCTGAAGGAGGGGGTCCAGTATTTTTGTGAAGGGGTGATTTTTCTCCACCCCAACTTTGTAACGAGACAACCAGAGAGAAAACAGATCATCGAACCATGCGAAAACAAGTCGAATGAAACAAGTCTCAGTGTGCGAGTGAAGTACACCTGGTGATAAGACATTTCCTTGAGAGTGCAAGGACGGATCGAGACGAACATCGCGTAATCATTTTTGTCCTTTCTTTTCTTTTTTCATCAGCCTCCGATTTTACTTTCCATATTCTTTACCCCCAACCGAACATTCTTTTCTCAGTGCCGACAGTTGTGAGCCAGCGTGCAATTGTCAGTTAGGTGCAACCCCAACAATGGCACTAGTATTCAGTCCTTTGCGCCATTATGTAAACCCAGTAAAATACAAAAACGTGATAACTTGACAAGCAGAGTAGATAACTAAAGCAGGGAGATAATGCATAAAAAAGAGAAAACCCCAGGAAAGGTAGAGTCAGAATGACTTGGCAAGATCCTTTACCTATATAAGGCTCTGATGGAAACTATCTTGTTTAATAAAGTATTGATTGGTGAATTATTCACTTCAGTTTAGGTACCTAAAAGTCAATTATTTAGCCCTATGCAGGGAATTCTGGGTTCAGCTATATGGGGTTGGAAGGTTATTATTATTTCATTTGATTATTGCATTGTTATTTCTAATCTAAAGGAGGGGGGACTGACAAAAGTTGTGTTATAGCCTGCTAATAACTTTATAAGTTCCAGGGAAGTGAGTTAAACCCTACCTCCAACAGATAGTTACAATAGTATAGAACCAATAATAGGTTCTACCTTGAGAGCCCAGAATTACCATTAGCACAGGACAACTAACCTGGAGTGCAATCCATAGAACCCTGATTAGTTAAGGTTCTATCAGTCAGTAGGCCCCTAACATCCCTACTACAACCTAGGTACATAATATAATGCTCACTATAAAAATAAAGTAATTATAAACCAAATTACCTAAATGTGGTCTTATTCATACTCTAGCCTCATAAGAGATAATCCAACAAACCTAAAGTAATTGGAAAAATCAAAGGAGAGGAACTCAATATCAGATTATATTATATCAAGAACCCAAATAATGCATCCTGTTCCTAACCTCAACCTGATGCTCAAGATTCAGATCTTCCCACTCCAGTAGGGCTAGTCTCGATATATGACCAATATATTGAATAACTAGTATGGGTTATTTAAAGATTAGGACTTTTGAAAAACTAGTATTTATGAAACACAATCGTTTTGCAGAAATATCAACTCAATTCTACCTTAGGGGTTGCTAAATCACCTGGTCTTTTGCTTTGGATAGTATATATGAAATACAATATTTTTATTATAATAGGAACTAGGTGCCCACCGCTAACTACTCAGAGATTGAGTTCTCTTTTATCGTTAGTTAGGAGTATTATTTAATATGCAGTTTGTTTTATGCGAGTTTCCCGGAAATGTTCTACAGTTAGTTTTTTTTAATTTTAATTGCAGGTATTATTGCAATACAGGAAATAGGTTAAGTTATGTCGCAGGTAACTAAGAGCTTCTTTGATTGTAAGTTGTATTAAGAAGACTTAGGAAAAGGTTAGGAGGGTATTTAAATAGTGCAATCCTTTAGAGTTTATAAAAGGTAAAGTTGGACAGACAGGGTTTTTAATATACTTGATTCAGCAGTTATTCCTGATTAGTTAATATAAAAGAAGAGCAAGTAGATTCAGGACTTAGTTAGGCTAGTGATATAGTAATTGATCACTGTTTAACAATTTATTAACATAGACTTCAGCCTTTAGCCATGTCAAGGGGTAGTGAGTGGTCTTCAAAGTTCACTCAGTTCTGCTCCGATTAGGGTTTGATATTCGAGCTTGGTATCTCCTCCTCTGCTATCTTGATTGATAGATTCTCTTCTCTTCCTGCTTGTAGTTTCCCTTACTTAGCTTTCAGCTATAACTTGTTTAATATTTGTAAAGTCAGAAATTCACTTTAAGCTTCCTATAAGCTATAGGACTGGGTTGCAGTAGTGGAGAGGTTTCTCCTATTTTGGAGGTAGGAGCATATACTTTTGATAGATTGAGAACGGCCTATACGGTTAGATATACGATTCCTATGATTCTTGGGTCAACCTCTCCTCTATTTCCCATAGAACTCTGCTCTCCACCAGAAGGGTTAATGGCAGGCGCCCTAATCCTTCCACCTTCTGTTGCCACCTTCCTGCTACGAATTCTGCAAGATCAGGCCTTTTACTCAGTCTATTATAAAGTGCCTCCTCCTTGATGGGTTTACTAACCTTCTTCATCTTAATTGCTTTCATCTCCTTGTACATAAGGGCATAAGTGACCACACTGACCATTATACTCTTGCTGATTAGTGAGATAGGAGATGTTGGGCTATTAGCTAGATTGAGCTTCATGAATAGATTCTCGGTCAGGTGTTTTATTTCCTTAGGGGTATTAGTAGTTGTTCAATCTGGTACTTTATTCAATTCCTATATTATGGGTCTGTAGAGGTAAACATTTGACTATTATAAGGAAGATTCCAGCCATGTTTCATCTCTGTAGTTTTGGCTACTCTACTACTATAAGTTTGTTTGATTAAGAAGTTTTTTTTAGCTGATGAGGGATGGGATAGATAGTAGTTGAAGGTTTTTCTCTGCCATAGCTTATAATTCATATAGTTTCTGTACCTTAAATTCAAATTCAAGGAGCAAATAATAATAAAAAAAAAGGTCAATCAACAACAGGTCAACATCCTTGGTACTTAGAATTACTTGGAAGGAGAAAAGTTTAAAATTGGCCTTAGAATTATTATACCTTACTGAGATACACACTGGAAGTATTGTTTAATAGTAATAAGGAGGATAGATTACATTTATCTAACTTGAAGATGTCATAGATTTATGAGCAGAAAGAGTTTAGCAAACTTCAGCTTCGCAATAGTGTACTTAAATAGAGGATTATTATGCGACAAGGTCAGGAAAGTTGATACAGCAATCTAAAGGGACTAAATATTGAGCTAGTTGGAGTCAGGCATACAACTCACAGAAGGAAATCAGCTATCGAGTCAAGGAAGTAGAAACATAGTTTTACAACACTCAGTTAAATGATTACTAGATAGATTCAGAGAGGGACTACCTAGGGAGAAAAGAAAAACTCTCTCATATTTGCCATGTAGAACTATAGGATTAAGCAACCTTCAAGTGACTTTATTTGAAATGTGCCGAGAAAATCTATTAAAGAGATCTTGAATAGTACAAGTAATATTAACAGCATATCTAACTCGAACCTACTACTCTAATAGTGGTACATGAGGTAGTAGCAGGAATAATACAAGTACTCAGATTCAATATATGACTACTGTAACCTACTTCCAAGTATCTCGAGAATCCCAAATGGACCCTGAAGATACTATTAGGATAGGGGGAGAAGCGTCGATGGATGGTCTTCAATAGGCAAGGTAAAAGGTATGGAACTAATAGAGTGACCAATGAACTTGTAGTATTAAAGATAATAGTCCTGGGAGGCTTGAGAGTCCGAATCCTAAAGGGATTGCAGGCTCTTTAAATACAAAACATTGTAGCTAGGAAAACTAAACAAAAGTGCAAACATCCTGGCCAACAAACATGCTAACAGAGGGAGCATACCAAGGTAACCATATTCTAAAAACGGAGGGTTAAAAGCGACAGGATGGAGCTAACAAAACAAGTAATGGAATCCAAACAGGAAGGAACAAGAGATCGCTACTACTATACAAATCAAGTAGGTATAGCTGGAGGATAGCGATACACAAATGGGTAGAAGCAAGGAGGGGTAGTGATAAGCGAAACAAGGAAAGAATAACCAGTTAGTAAGTCATAACCAAGTAGGAAGGAACGACCAAATAGTAGCGCTTATCAGGTATAAACCCAAATAAGTAATAACCGATATCAAGTCAGTAGTAATAGTAGAAACATAATAGGATTCCATTACAACTACCAAAGATGTTCAGAATTGAATGATAATACATTCCGTAACAAGTATTCTATCAAAGGTACCATTTGGAGAATTGTACCTGCATATAGTTGGAGGCTAACTCAAATTCGACAGGAAAGAAGGTGGAAACCATAGATTTTTAGAATATAGATAGGCGAGTATAGGAAGCAGTACTTCTATTAAGGGTAGTCGATTTTAAGGGCAAGTGAATCTGACTAGGCTTATAATCTTTCTTCGTAAAGAGAGATTGTCTAGGAAGGCTCGAGGTTATAGATTTTAAGTCAAACTTACGATATTGATAAGATCTCTTCTCCGTTCCTTGAGGATGGCTAAAGCTAGAGAGGAACTTCAATATTTATATTCAGCATCTTCGTGTTCTTGGACTACTTCTAACTTCTATTTTAAGATACTTCCATCTGTTTCCTTCCTTCAATCCTAAGTGCAAGATCTATTTGATTATTAGAATATTATTACCCATGCAGCTTATGGACACATAAGACCTCCTATATGAACAAAAGGTATGAACCATTTCACAGTTGGAGATGTCAGTTTTTCCTAGTTCCGGCACTTAAACTTAGGTGGTCCATTGTGGAATTTACCAATAGTTTCTTAGAACTCCAAGTGGCCAACTTGGTTGGTGACCTATCTGGATAATAACGGCCTTCCTGATGTCTTGCAGATGGCTTTCAGGGTGACTTAAGAATTATGATACGTCCAATACCGTATCATATTGCTATGCCTCTCCTTATCAACCAGTTCCAACAGGTACCTGGACCAAGATAGACTTGATTTCAGGGTCGGTGTGGGTTTTCGGGTGTCTCATGGAGCTTACTAATCATATTCTCAATTTTGCGAGGAGCATCTGGTCGCTTTCAGTGCATTCGAGTGAAGGCTGTACTGAATGGGCTGTACCTCTGCAGATACTGAGCCTGTACCATTGATTCCAGTTACATTGGGTCGTCCAAGTCTCACTCCTCATATACCTGGTGGACAGCATCCGTTCAGGAAGGCAGCGACAACGCATATCGTGTTACAACGAGGGTGCCAACTTTGGGTATTTTGGTGAGACGATAGTATTTACATTAGGCGTCGCAGGTGTTGTGCGGGCCCCACTAGGGGGCCAGTGGGGTATGAGTAGTATCTCAGCCAATTTTCAAATGAATTCAGTGCTGGAATCCTGTATCTTGTACCCTGTACCGTACAACTTTACAGAGCAAAAGAGAATTGTCATGAGTGAACCAGAGACTTACTTGTTGCCTAGTCAAGTGAGATACTCTAATTACCTAAACAGTAGTATGACTTTTAAAAACAATTCTCTAGGATAGAACAAATCAAGAAGACCATAACTCAAAAGATGTGGTAAGAGACCAGAGGTTGAATCACTTAAAACTACCAGAATGTACAATAATTGAAGATGTCTTCCTGTCTAAATTTTGTTAATACATAGACATCGGAGACAGACGAGAAGTGATTACAGGATATGAGTTTGGTGAAGTAATTTGAACTACCATAGAACATGTGCAAACAGTTAATACAATACTTTAGGAAAGACAGACTCAAACAAATAACAAGTAGAACTACAAATACAAAAAGGACTATAATGAGAAGAAAAATTAAACTTACACAGGACAAAGGAAGTAAATAAGCTTAAAGGCATATGAGAACGCGGGGTATACTCAAGATGCTAAGGTAAAGGAAATATAGAACATGACAGTTCTAGTAAGGCTGGCAAAGAAGCAGAACACCTATTCAAGAAGGAAACATTCTGAAATTGAGTAAAATATCTAAGCACCTAGGAGGAGTTTTATGCCAATAGTCTACAACTAAAAAAGCAATTGCAATTGTAATGAGCATAGTTCCCAACAGAGCGAAGAGGCATACAGTAATAGAGAGTACAAACCTTATAAATACCAAATATGAGATTTTTGTTCCTTATACCAAAATAATATGAATAGACCTATTGTGCTTAACATTTGTTAATACAAAAGAATTGAATTTACAAAAATAGCTGAACCAGTAACAATTTAAATAATAATCTAAGAGATAAGTTTGAAATCTCAGAGACAATGCATAGAGAGCAACAAGTGACGGAAGTGGAAATGTATAGAGAATATGGTATTTGTTGAGTGGTTGGCCTAATAAAATCACCTAATAGGAATGGATTCTAATTATAAAGTGAATGGTCAGTAGAGGTTAGAACATAGAAGATTCACTTTCCTAACTAGAAGATTTAGGTAAACTGGAGGCGGGCCGATAGGAGAATTTACACAACTGTACTCTGCACTAAAGATATAACCAAACAATACAACAATATATTTCCATTGCTAATCTAAACTGGACTATGAGCTCTGAGGAAGCGCAATTACTAAGTCAGAATGAAAGCATCTGTCAACCTGAAAACAATTTGAACAACCTGTAGTATTTGCAAGGTGGAAGATAGAAGTTAATGTATTGGTGGGTGGCGATCATAATAAAGCGTTATTGAAAATAGAAACACCATATGTGCAGGACAAATACTTGTATCAGACCTAGAAAGGAATAAGCTCAGAACAGGTAACTAGCTGACAGAAGAGTCTGACATTACTATGGACCAAGACAGAACAAAACTAAGTAAATCAAAAAGAGGCTAAATAATACAATATATAGGGCATAATGAAGCATAAAGATTAGGCTAAAAGATAGATATATTACTAAGAAGATTGAAAGTACAAGAGCCAGAAAATATTATTGGGAGAATTCCTCAGTCAAGTAATATATACAGAGAATTGAATAAACCAGAAACATTCCTCAGGAGCTAGTAAGACCTACTCGACTACTACATGCAATAATATATATTGGAGTCAGATAATATATCAATAATTGTAACGCCTCCCAGGTTGTATCAGGCGCCAAAGGTAGTGCCTCTCGGTAAGGTAACTGGATAGTAACTCAGATCCCAAACTGTCGCGACTTCAAGTCAGTATTAGTACCAGAGGTCTCGATAAGTTGTTTAACAGCCGTAGATTACTATATCCCCAGCTTCGCCTAGTCTTAGACATACTTGCTGTGGTTTTGTGTGAACTGAAAAGAAGCAACTATGCAACCAAGTATATTGAAAACTCTGTCAGTTGAATTCTGCCCTGCCTAAGATCCAGAGGGGCAGTCTTAAATACATGATCTCGCTTTTATCCAAAGCTTTCCATATCCTTGCATTTGATTTTGAATTAATGGATATGACCAAGCTCCGCTTCTAAAGTCCTCCAATAAAACTAATGCCACATGTACCTAAACGGTACTTAAAACAAAATATGTATCTTCCCAATACACAAAACCAAACATAAAACATATCAGGTGTCAGCCTGATACATGAAACCCAATATAAAACAAAATGAGTATCAAACGATACTTAAAACCAATTAAAAAATAAACTAACCCTATACTAGCCCTGCTAGTTTCAGTTGCCTTGTCCACCTTAACAATAGTAACCTATACCAGTTATACCTGGAAATAAAACCACTGTTTCCAAAAACAAAACCAAAGAACAATTTCCCTAATCACGAAAATCAAGATCAAAACCAAGTCTTGATCACATCACCATCATCTGAGACCCCAGAGTCGTGATAGTCATTCTCCAAGTAGGGTTTCCAAAATCTATCATCCACCTTTTCCTCATTAGCAAACTCTCTATAGACTGGTGTCTTTTGCGTATATCTGATCTCTATATATCCTGTAAGGATAGGAAATTGGTCGCCAGGACAGTTATTTGTCCACCATTCCTGTACAAGATTCATAGCATTCTGCAATCTCTCAACAGGCTCACAGCTGTTTTCAGAATCTGCATAACCTTTCCACTTAATAAGGAACTGGTCTCGTCCATAGTTCTGACCGTGATCCAACACTTGCTCAGCTTTCTATGCCAGTACCTCTTCTACCAGGATCTGTGCTGGTGTTGCAGAGGCCGTACCAGGAAACCTATTGTCCTCGTTCTCGATCAACCTCTTACCTGTACAGCAATGAAATACTCTTCTCTTGCGCCGGTAAATTCTAGCGTCAATCTTGTCTTTCTAGTTCAGTGTGTAGCAATTGTATTACAAATACTCCAAGGGTCCTCTCCATCTCTGTTCCAGCTTCTTGCTTCTACCAGATTCCGTTGCAAATAGGTCTCCCCAGACTGTAAAGGGTAGTCGATTCTAAAGGCAAGCAAATTAGACTAGGCTTAAATCTTTCTTCTTAAACGGAGATTGTCTAGGAAGGCTCGTAGGTGAAGATTTTTGAGTAAAACTTATGATATTGATGAGATCTCTTCTCCGTTGCTTGATGATAGCTAAAGATTGGGAGGCACTTCGATATTTATATCCCACGTCTGAGTGTTCGCAGACTACAACTGGTTTACATATAAAAAGGTATCTTGTTCCCAACCTTCGTCGCTTAATCCGAGAGCTAACCCGCTTTGACCCTGAAACTTTCTCTTTCCCCACACAGCTAATAGTATGATCAGACCACCCGACTTCTTTGCAGGTGTGGACCCACTTAGTCTGAGTTGTCAACCTTCATTCTGCTGTTTAAGATATAGTCATCCAGTTTGGAACGTATCAATAACTTCTTAGAACTCCAATGGGCCAGCTTGGTTGTGGGCAGAAACAGCTTCGTGCCGTCTTATCTGGCTCTGCAGATAGCTTTCAGGATGAGTAGTGTTCACGATGGGGCCAATACCTTCTCGTCTTCACTCCCTCCCCTTATCAACTTTTTCCGATAGGTTCTTTGACCTTATAGGCATCATGGGGGCGTCAGCGTACTCTCAGTGTCTATCGGAGTAGCCTACTACAATCGCGCATTCGTACCCATTGTGGACTACCTGGGCTCTCTTAACTTTAACTGGGTATAACTCTGCGAGTTCTTAACGGAATCGCTTTGTTCCACTTCTCAGACGTAGCCAGAGAGGCCCTCATATATACCCTGCTGACAGCATCCGGTCGGACGAACGGCGACAACGTCTACAGGGTTACAAGATCTGTTCCAATTTCTCGTTTTTCTTAGTAAACGAGCAACAGGTCAAGGTGCCAGTTTCGACTCCCAGGGCGAGGGCCGGTGCCGCACGTGGGTAATTGCCCGTAGAGGTTCAGATTCATGTAGTTCGTCGTGAATAGTCATGTAATTCTCTTGGGTGTCGTTTGTGTCTAGCACAGACCAACAATCGTTCGCCCACATCAATGGGTTTATCGGTGGTCTTTTTTCTTGCTGCCATCTTGATACTCCTAAACATCACCATCTTGATAGATTGACTGGCCTCATTTCCCAATTCCTGGTGTCTGTTCAGGAACTCATTGGAGGCAGGCATCATGGTGTTTGTGACTATGATAGTCGACAGTATATGGTAATCTCGTCCAGCCACTGCTTTGTATAATCACATGTTCAGGACATCAGAATGTCCCGCATTCTAGTAGTCTGCTAACACGGGAAGCGCAAGTAACCAGTAATTATGGCACTTATTAACAACATTCCTTAAGGCAGTCTTAAGTTCTCTAATCATTCACTCAACCTGGCCATTAGTTTCGTCCTGTCCAGGTACTGCCTTGATATGCTTGATGCTCTAAGACTTCATGCCTTAGGCCCCGTATCAGCAAGTAAAACGTGTGGCAAATCACTGATAATTGAAGTAGGTACTCCTTGTGGTGTGAAGATAAGGTGCTGGAGGAGAATTAGGGTCTCAATCACTTACGTGCTTAGGTGTGTAGGAATAAACCAAGTGAATCCAACTGCCCTATCCACAACTACTAGTATTGTGTCGTACTTGTTGTTTCCAGACTTGTTGAATGGTTCTGTAAAGTTAATAGCGTAGCATGTGAATATCTTGTAGGGTACTGGCATACACTGTGCCTCTCCTTCAGGTAGCTTGTTGCGTTCCTTATTCCTTAGGCATAAAACGCATTGTGGAACATAGTCTCAAAAGTCCTTCCTCATCACGGGCCAGAATATGTATTCTGAAGCATAGCGTAGGTTTCTATCTACGCTGTGGTGTCCTCTGTTATGAGTCTCATCAATAACAAAATCTCTGACCTTATTCCATTGGCTGCATGTCCCTAGGGTATGTATAGGCAATGCTGACGACCCCTAATCGTTGCATATATCAGTGCATCGCCCATTCTATAGTGGGATAGCTTGCAACCTCTTGCAGTGTTGCTAGCATCAGAAGCTTTCTTGTAAAGGGTTTCTCTCCTGTAGGCTTCTACCATCTGTTTTCTCTATTGGCTGCTCATCTCTGCCACCACTGCTGCGGTATCCCCTTCATCATGTATCCGCACCAGGCCTGGTAACACCTTCTCCTCATCCTCGTAAAACTCATAGAGGGTATGCTAGTAGTGAGGGAGGCTAGGTGACTCGATAACTGGTATAGGTTGTGGTTATCCGAGTGCCGCATTGGAGTAGAGGGCCAGCTTAGACTCCTTTATGGTTATTGTTGAGGAGTCTTCTGGTCCTGATATCACGAAGTAATGTCTCCTAGTTGTTCCTTCAAACTTCACCTGATTGAATCCAGATCCAGTACTGACCGTGGGGGTAGCAAGATGCTAATCCTTTCTTCGTAAGTAGAGACTAGGTAGGGTAGAACTATCTTGTCTATGAGCTTCTGCTCCTCATGGATGGTACACTGGCAATCATGACATGCACTCTAGTGCATGGTAGCATGATTTCTCCTGTCATGGCTGATTTCAGGGCAACCTGGCACTGCAATTGTTTTCTGCCCTGATAGATCAGTTTGAGATCTCCGATGAAAGCAGTTCTTCAACAGGAAGCAGTTCAAAGGGCAACATATTTGTGGATGTAAAAGGTATGTTGTAAGGAGTTGAATCTTCTTCATTTGTAGGGTCTTGAGCGTAGTTTGGTTTTGGATCAAATTGCTCATAAAGATGGGAAGGAGCATCAGCTAAACAATTTCCTTTCCCAGGCCTATAACATATCTTTGCCTCATATTTTCCCAAATGGGTTCGCCACTGCAGCTACTTGTGTAAGGGGTTCTTGGCTGTCTTCAGGTACAACAATGATTGGTGGGTGGTAATGATCGTAAATTCATACCCTGCAGGAATATGATAAAAGGAGGACAATGCAACCACAATTGCAAGTGCCTCCTTGTCGGTAGTTTCATAATTGATTTGTGAGTGTGTGAATTTCCCGCTGTACAAAGCTGCAGGCCACAATGTTTTAGGTGTGTCTCCTTACCATTCCCCAGGTCCTACCCCTGAGTCAGAGGCACCCGTAATGAGCCATGCCTTTTGTCCTGAGGTGTGGTTGATCAGTCTCATAACCTGATTCTGTTTGACGATCTCCTTCACATTCTCGATGCATGTATCATGTATTGGTCTCCTGACAAACTCCTAATATCTGGAAAGATCTGTCAAGGGTGCTATTACCATGGCGATATGTGGAGGAATTGGCTAATGTAGTTGACCAATCCTAGTAACTTCTGGAGTTGCTTCTTATTCTTCGGAGTTTGCCACTCCTCAATCCTCCTGATCTTTAGAGGGGATGGTCTAAGCCCATTGACATCGATGATGTGGCCTGATACTTGTAATTCTCTTGGCTAGAGGTCCGACTTCTCTCTGCTAGCAGGGAACTCCGGTTTTACGAACCTGTTACAGCCTACTTTAATGTGTTACTAGTGGTCAGACTCTGTATCAGAGAATATGAGTATAACGTGGGTACAAACTAACACAAATTCTCCTGGTAATCTGCAAGTATATCAGACATGATCGTCATGAATTTTCGTGGTACATTCATGTCTCCTTGTTAATTAACTTTGCTGACGAAATATCCCAAGTGTATTTTGAAACTTTTATATTTGACATCGTTATAGTGAACCCTGGGTTGGGAGTATGAATAGCTTAGGTCGATCTTGCTTCAGTATCGCGCCATTCCTAAAGCATTCAGTAATCTCCTTTGGCTCAGAATAGGTTCATCTTTCTTCTGAGTATTGTGATTTCTTGCTGTAAGGTTCGCTAGAGATCTGATCCTGACATCAGTCTTCCCTATGACTCTCCCAAACATCTGTGCTACTACTGGTACTTCTGTTATTAGGATGACTCCCTCTTACTGTTTCTTGCCAGCGATGCCTTAGGTCGAATCTCGTACTTCACTACTACTGAGGGTGTTGACATCGCCTTCAGATTTTGTGGACCCTTCAATCTGATTCTGTAGTTGATCTTCCTTAAAGGCTGTAAACTTACCAGAATCAGATCTGGGAATACCTTCGGGTATTGTCCATTATCTCTCTTGTGCTTGTCACATCTGCTCGAATTTTGGCACCGGTTGGTGTCCAATTGACCCATCTCTTATAGTCCGTAAAATGAATCCTCTCCTTTGCACATTCGACTAATCCTTTATTTTGCGATAGGAATGGTATTCTAATCAAGGAATTGTACTTGGCTAAGTTTCCCAACATCATTCTATTGCCTAAAGTGTTCATCTTCCCAATCGCTATGTTGATATTGTATTCTTTCGGGGATTCAGATCGTGAGCCTTTCATAGCCATATGAATGGTTGTAGGAGTTGCCATTATGGTACATGGGATTTCATGTGTGGTGATAAAGGTTGCGCTCAATAGGTCTGTTCCTATTGTTCCTGTGTCAAATAGGACTCTCGCTTGTTTGCCGTTAATCAGGATCATTCCTTATAAATGCTGTATGACACCTGTCACCTTTAGGTAGTGTATTCTGTGCTGATGCATTGGTTTCGACCTCTAGGGCATTGACATATACTTATTCCACACTGCGGACTTCTTCAACTCGGTTTAATAATGATTCCTTCTTGTGTGTCTTTCCTTTGCCTTTCTCGCTTTGGCTTAGACAATCCTTTGCCAAAAGTCCTTTACTGCTATAAGTAAAGTATGCTCCTTTTTTTCTTGCAGTTTTTGTTTTGCTAGATTCCTTTTTCTTCCATGGAGTTTTGTTGTCCTGCTTAAAGTTGTGTTCCTTATAACCCTCTTTCTGTTTATCTTTTCCATAGGCTCTTGTATCATGGAGGATTGCATCAACTCTCTCTGGATAGGCTGTGGTATTGTGGATTATTTCGCTAGAATCATACCATGTTTCGATATCCAGCCTTAACGTAGTGTGGATATATTTTAAGATCTTTGAATGAAGGCATATGCAAAAATGGTTCCCTCTGGTATTCATGATCGGTACAACAACAGGTCTGTAGCCTCCATCGTGATGCGCTGCGCCTTCCCAATCTTGACTTGCTTAATCTCCTGGAATCGTTGGTAAAGCTCATCCTTCTATCTGGATGAATGGAATCTTTCTCTTAACCGATCAATAAGTTGATCACTGGTCAAGTCTTAGCTATAGTCTTCTGCTGCCTGAGAAGCTGCCTACTCAGCTCTTCCTTCAGTGTACAGTTTTCTAGTAGTTTCTCACTCTGTCGGTTTTGGAGTTTGCTCCATGCAGTTGTTGGTATAACTAGATTGACTGGTGCCAACAATTGAACGCTTCTGGCTTAAGCTCTTCCCCTTTACTACTGAAAATCTTTGGTGTAGGCACCTTGATGCCAAGCTTTACTGTGGTTGCCATTGATGGCTCTCTAGTCGGTGGCGCATTACTAGGTCCTGGATTCGATATATCGGCAGAATTATACAAGCTATCAGAGCTCTCTTCGCTGTCAGAGCTGGTTGGATCGTCCTGGTGGGCTACTGCTTGCTTTCCCTTCAATCCCTTTGGAGTACTGGGGAACTCTCCTCGAGTCCTCAGTTTCTCTTTGGCTAGTTCTTTTGGCCTTTCTACTAGCAATTGCATTACTTGGTCTTGTGATAACCATCATCCTGCTTTGTTGACTTGGAAACTAGATGCCGTTGATTGTTCACCTATGGTTCTCCGATTGTCTTTCTTTTTGGTAAGTTTCTGTCACAGGATCTGATTACCTGACCATGTCTGAACTAACTCGTCACCTATCCAGGGCAACTGCTTACTAGCCTGAGGTTTCCTAACCTCTGCCTGCTTCTAACTCAACTACTTGGTAAAGTTAAAAAAATGTAACCCCTCCCTGGGGGTATCAGGCACCAAGAGGAGTGTGTCTCAGTATGGTATAACCATAGTAACTCAGTTCTCATACTGTCAGGACTTCAAGTGCGTATTACTACCTGAGATCGCGATAAGTTGTTTTTATGCTATCAATTACTATATCGCCAGCTTCGCTAAGTTCTAAACTTTCTTGCAGTGGTTTCTTATGAACAGACTAGAAGCAGCTGCTTAACCAACTATATTGGAAACTCTGTCTGTCGAAGTATGCCCTGTCTAAGCTATAGAGGCCCAGTCTTACATATATTATGTAGCTTTTTTCCAAAGCTTTCCATATCCTTGCATTTGATTTTGAATCAACTGATATAACAAATCTCCGGTTGTAAAGTCATCCAATATAACAAATGCCTCATCCACCTATTAGGTCATCTAAACAAAATATGTATCATCCCGATACACGAAACAAAACCAAAACATATCTGGTTTCTGCCTGATACATGAAACCTAATATTAAATCAACTAAGTATCAACCGATACTTAAAACTAATCATAAAGCATAGTAAGAATTAAAAGATACTTGAAACCAATCATAAAACAAACTAACCCCTTACTAGTTCTGCTAGTTTCAGTTAGCCTGGTTAGCCATAATAATAGTAACCTATATTCGTTTACAATGATATACTTATATTTTGAAAATAGGAAGTCTTATTCTGTGAAATTGATCAAAGAGCAAGGTGACTAATTTGTGGTAGTAGAGTGCGCTACAAATTGGATTAAGGGGGACTTTTTCATACAGGTTGTAAAGATCTAGGGATATATTAAGAATGTTCTAAGGCTAATATAATACAAGAAAAGACAAGAAGGTTCAACAATAGTCTATACTAAGGAATAAGTAACATGTGACAGGGCTTTAGGGATTGGTATACTATATAGCTAATTCTAACTACATATTATTTAAAATATTACTGTGCATTTAATTCTTTACCGAAAATGCCCAGTTCTTACAAACGAGAACTTGAGATGAATACATTGGAAATATAAAGGGAGACATTAAACATAAACTACTATTTGAACCAATAAAGTATCCTGCTTAGAAGAATATATAGTTGATAACACATGCATCAGAAACAAAAGTGGGACATTGGATAGGATAAATGGACTCACCTGAGGTACTAATATGTAGAGCGATATACAGCAGGAAGTTGAATAACTTGCGGATATATTATACTACAGTCGTGTTTGAAAAGTCCTCGTACACTAGCATGGCTACTGTAATACTGCAACCCCCAACCTTAAAAATTTCCAAAAAAATGTAGAAAACTCAATTAAAAGAAACATGATAGTATGGCAAGTAGATAGTAAAAGAATATTTTTACCATCTTGTATGTCCTCCATTTGCATCCGGTACAGCTTGGATTCTCTCTAGCATTCCATCTATCTATCTATCCAACTTCTCTTAGGGAATTAAATCCCACTTCTCCTTGGCTGCCTCAAACAGTGCAGCACCACTGTGAGGCCAGCTTTCCAGTT
The DNA here is from genome assembly GCA_003316355.1 of Tuber calosporum. NCBI lineage: Eukaryota > Fungi > Ascomycota > Pezizomycetes > Pezizales > Tuberaceae > Tuber > Tuber calosporum. Next base: position 14,673 of record QFET01000741.1, on the reverse strand, counting down.
TGGAGAAACACTTGGTGATGGGTCAATTGAGTAATGCCCATGTATTCTCAATTGGATTGAGATCTGGTGAGTTGTGTGCCCAAGGGAGTTTTTTTAACCACAGTCAGCCTCCAATTTTCGATTTTCCTTACCACTATGCCAGTAGGCATTGTCTGCAACTAGGTAGATACTGTCCAAGGGCTATCGATACCATCTATAAAAGGGATGAGGTATGGGTGGTGGATTTCAGTTGCATATTGGTGGGAATTGATGCCCAGACTGGCCCTTTTGCTAGTTGTTTCCTCCTCCCCCCTCTCTATCCCTAGAATTAACTGAGCCCTACCACCCTTCATGATTGCGGCATGGACCCCAATGCTAGTCCTCTTAGACTCCAAGCTAGGCTTCAAGTTTTTTTCTTCCAACTCTTCTTCAGGTCTAAATGTGACCTTTCTCCCAGTTGGATTTGGATCATAAACAATAGTATCTTCATCCACGAAAACAACTCAATTCTATGCCCCTTTCCTGTAACCTACTCCCAAGTATCTCGAGAATCCAAAAGGGACTCTGAAGATACTATTAGGATTGGGGGAGAATCGTCGATGGATAGGTCTTCAATAGACAAGGTAAAAGGTATAGAACTAATAGAGTGACCGTTCAACTTGTAGTATTAAAGATAATAGTCCTGTGAGGCTTGAGAGTCCGAATCCTTAAGGGATTGCGGGCTCTTTAAATACAAAATATTGTACCCAGGAAAACTAAACAAAAGCACAAACATCCTGTCGAACAATATGCTAACAGAGGCAGCATAACCCGGCAACCATATTCCGAAAACCGAGTGTTAAAAGCAACAGGATGGAGCTAACAAAACAAGTAATGGAATCCAAACAAAAAGGAACAAAAGATCACTAATACTATACAAATCCAATAGGTAGAGCAGGAGTAAAGCATTTACACAAATGGGTAGAAGGAAGGAGGGGTTGTGATAAGCGAAACCAGGAAAGAATAACCAATTAGGAAGTCATAACCAAGTAGGAAGGGACAACCAAATACTAGTGCTTATCAGGTATAAACCCAAATAAGTAATAACCAATATCAAGTCAGTAGTAATAGTAGAATCTTACTACGATTCTGTTACATTTCCAGTTCCACCTTCTCTTAGCAAACTCCTGTCTCTTCTCCATTTATCCTTTTACCCAAAAAGGGTTAAACTGTGTATCATAAGCTTAAAACCAATTTGTGAAATGATCTTGTCTATAGTGGTCTTGCCTAAACTAATATTCACTCATTTAGTAATGTAGCATAACGCTAGATGAGGCTTGGCATCGATAATAGAGTACGCTATCATTCTCTTTGTGTCTGTAATCTTGCTTTGTCTTCCTGCCCTTTTTGCTTCATAGGTGTTTCCAGCCTTTGATATTGCTCTTTTGACCATTGTCTGAACTTTTCACTTTGAGATGCCTAAAGATTTAGAAATTTTTTAATACCTCATATCTGCAAGTTATATAGGGTATAAATTTCTTTCTTAAGCTCTTTTCTAGCTCACAGGGTATGTAAGGGGGTCGGCGAAAGGCTAGTTGTTGAGGTAAAGAGTGATCGTGTATTGAATTGCAAGGGTACAAAGACATTCCGGACAAGACTGTACTACTGATAAGTAGAGGCTTGCAGTTATTCATATCCTACCTTTATTTGACTATATCCTAACACAAGATGAATTTACCCTTCAAGCATATTACTAACTCTTTGTGTATATAAATATAGCCAATAACTGTAATACAAGTAGTTAAAGTACATAACAAATATGGTAAAATATGAGGAAAATATAGATTTTATATCTAGGAGAGGAAACATTTTTGATCATATTCTATCCTACCTGTAAGACCAATATGAAGCAGAATTAATTTGAACTATCACAAATCATTAAAGTATAACCCTTTAAGTTTATTCTATCCTAGTTTCCATCTTTGTAGATAGTTTCCTCTATTATTCCAGCTTTTGTTTTGTCAGTCTTACCTTGTTTACTTTGACTTCCTTAAGGTTAATATAGATGGCAATACTTGACCTTCATAATATTGGAAGATATGTTTGCAGTAGAAGGAAACCTCTTATACGCCTACTGTTATTTTACCATCCAATAGTCTATTAGTACATTGACTGTCTTTTGAGCACCTTATTGATAGGTACAGAAAAAGTTCTATTTTGGGCAAATAGTATACCTCTCTTCCTACCCTCCTTATGTCTCCTCCCCTTATCCTCAATTATCTAGCATTCTACAAGTTCTGTGTCTGCAACGTTGACACAAAACTTACTTGGTTATGTCTGGTACTCTGCTGCTCCTCACCTCTCTACTTAGTTCATTACTATATCACTAGTTATCGGACTCTTCCTCATGGTCTAACTTCCTTTTGCTTATAGTTGGTCCTAGAATTGTCTTGCCTTGAAGGCTTATGGTAATGCTGTGAGCAATTTTGAAATCTCTGGTCTATCTCCTGAATGCTCGAGCCTTTTAGGGCATAATGTTATTGCTAAAACTACATGACCTGAACTAGTTTTCGCCAAGAATTTCCATACTCTTTCTTTCTTTTCTGCTTAGTACATTCTCTCAGTTATCTTATTAGCAAGATAGGGGGTTCTTTTTAGGTACGCGAGATGTATGCTTAGGGCATTCCTAGATGATCCTGTAAGTGAAGGATTTGATCCCAGGTGAGACGGAAGTTCTCTTTTGATATAAAATCTTTTTTTTTGGCATCGCTAGTAGTTGCTACAGGTTATTGTTTATTAATAACGAATATATTAAGAGATACTCAATCAATAATTATAGTTAAATACTCATCATGCAACAGAGAAGGGATCTTTACAATATATGCAGTTTACAGATTTTCTTGACATATATCACTATACCTTTTGCTCCAGCAAGCTTTGCTGAACTTTGTATATTTATACTCAATACCAAGTACTGGTTGGTAATTACACAGCAGTGTATTAGTTACCAAGTGTCAAATGTTCCAGTATACTAAAACCAATTTTGATTATTGAACAGTCATGATATTCATTGACATGAACAAGAAAGGTTTCCTTGGTAGAGTATTTGAGAAACGAGCATCTGACTAGGAGAATTATATTAGTGGAAAAGAAATCAACTAGGTGCAGGACAATTACCAACCTTATGGGATGGGTTAATGCATATTAAAGTGGGAGGGCTTGGATGAATTCGAAACAATATGAGATCATAGTAAAGGTTTTATAAACAGTAGAGACTGGAGAGAGGAATATTGGAGAAATAAGTATGTTAATAAGCAGTTTCGAATTGTTAAGGGGTTTATCAGGGTAACAATCATGACTGGAATATAAGGGAGCAGTGAGATTGTTAAAGCAAGGAGGTTGTAAGATGTATTTTGGAAACCTGATCAGAAGAGTTATGTATAAACCTGGAGAGTATCAAATTATTGTACCAAAGATCTGGCTGCTTGCCTGCTTACAACTATTGTTACACATTCTGAGTTCCAGACTACTCCAGGATACTTTTAAACTGAATATCACTGCATCATTTAACATCATTTTGTAGATCAATACAACTTGTAGTTCAACATATCCAGTAATTTTAGACTAAATATATGGTTAAAGAAAGTGTATTTGTATTTTTAATAAGATTATAATTATTTTCTCAATTTGGTATACTGTTTGATAATTATAATTCAAGACTTAGAACCCTGATTTTATAAACTTACTTAGCATGACGACTTTTAAAGTATGCCTTCATCGCCTTGAGCAAGGCTTTCCTTTAGTATTTTCTACACAGTCTAAGGCTTTTTGTACTCTCCTTAACAGCTTTATCATTGTTAGATCTCATTTTTCCAATTCCTTTTTTTTAATTTAATTTATATATTCGTTGTTAATTTACAGTAAACTGCATGCAGCTAGGGCTATGGCAAAAATAAATGTTAATCTCAAACAAACAAACAACAGAAATATCAAAATCCTATCTCCCATTTGTAATAATACTGTCACTGCTTCCAAAATGGAGGCAAATCAAACAAGGAATGAATATACCAAAATTCCTAACAAAGTAAGGAAATTCATAACCATGTGATATAATATAAGTTAGTAAATAGTGGCAGCCAAGCAATTCTAAGTTGAGGGACACCCACAGGCCTCCATAGATGGTGAGAATCATGTTATAGAATCCAGAATATGGGAGAAAGGGCGTATAGGGCCCCATTGAGTACCATAGGGGAGAGCCAGGGCAGAGACTGCCAATGCAGGGCAGAGACTGCCAATGCAGGGCAGATGGTGGAGGCGTCTGGAGGCCTTGGCAGAATATGGGGGCATTGTATGGAACATGGACTCCTCCCATATGCGCAGTAGGGACCGAGGTCGGGGGGGGGTCATGGTCATCCCAGGATGTTTCAGCAGCTAAGTAGCTTTAACCAGACCACATTTAATATATTCTAGCGGCAATGAACTTGTACAGCCCAATAAAGTAGTGGGGGGACTGGCGCAGTGTATAGCTGTAGTTGAGGGGAGTCGGTGCTTGGAGTAACCAGTTTTTGAGAAGGTGGGCATTACAGGAATTCATAAAGAAGCGATAACTTTGGTTGTTGAATTGGGGGGTAGGATGTTGGCTGGGAGAAGGTGGGGGGAGGCAAGGGGGAGGGTTATGACATTGTGAATCATGGGAAGGAGAGTGTAACACAGTGCACCAATGGGGAGGTAGTGCCTACGGAGTTTGGGGGGTAGCTACCTGTGCCTGGTAACGGTTATGTAGTTTTGTTTAAGCCATTCAGTGTAGGACGGGGGTCGAGTCTAGCACCTGAGTTGTCTGAAATGGGAATTGAGGTTGGTAGCCCATTGGGATTGGTGTTAATGAAAGGTATGGAGCAGGCCAGACAGAAGGCTGCCAAACAATACTTGTGTGGAAGCATGGAGGAAATTAGAGTCAGGCAGGCTTCACAATTTAGTTTAGTAATTAGAGTGGAGGAAAAGTAGTTAGTGATCCATCAAAGCACTCTGTTCCAAATAGTGGTCCACTTGCCTACAGTGACTTAGATATGGGGGAAAAGGTCTGCCACAACAAGTGAGGATTGGGAGGACCAGTTACAAGATCAACGGGCTTCCCATATAGGGTGAAAGGCCAAGTCCAGGTGGTGAGAGCTGTTTGATTATTGAGAAGGTTGCCTGGGCGAAGGCGATCTGTTTGATGAAGTAGGTTGTAGTTTCTATGGTAGGTGTGAACCAGTAGCCTACCCAGCCTACAGATGAGGAACCGGGGACGAGAGACCCAGTAAGGTAAATGGGGGAGAAGGAGATAAGGGAGCGATCCTCTGCAATGTGGCAGTGGATAAGCTTGGTCTAGGAGACTGAGAACGAAACCTCCAGCTTGGCTGCCCTTATGAGTAAGTAAAGAAAAAACCTGAAGAAGCACCTGAATCTTCCTTCTGTAAGAAACAGACCAAACAGTAACAGAAAAATCATCAATATAAGAAAAATATAAGCACTTTGGGTGTGGAAAAATGCAATCGTGAAACATACATCATCAATAACAGAGGAGAAATAGGGGATCTGTAAGGGGTCCCATCAGAAATAAAAGAGAATATAAAAGGTTTCCCTTGAAAAAGGAGGTGGTGCTAACAGTCAGTAAGGAAGGAATGGACGTAAGAGGTCATGTATCTAAGGATACCGGTTGTGTGTAGGAGTTGAGTGAGGTAGGTGGGGGATATGTTATCGAAGACGCCTTTAATGACATGTAAGAGTAAGGAAACTCGCTTAATCGGGGTCTTTTGAGAATCAATATCATGAGAGATGGCAGCACAAGCGTCGAATGTCCTAAGTCATAGGAGAGAGCCAGAGTGGTTATGGTTGACTGAGCCAAATGAACTGGTAATAGAGGCAAGCCGGTAGGCCATTAGCCTTTCCACAAGTATGGAGACTGTCTCTAGTATGACCATTATGCGGACCGAGGAAGGAGAGGACTAATCCGCTTTGCCAGGTTTGGGAAAAATAATACCATTTGTTCTTTTGAGTGGCATTGGATGGTACCTAAGGAGAAAGAGGGGCCTAGTAGTTGTCATAGGATGGAGGGGTTCATAGCCTAAACCTGGTTCCAGATCGGTTAAGGGACCTGGTCAGGTCCTGGAGCTGAGGTGGCGGATGATTTGCTGAGGGAGTAGGAGATGTCTTCATTAAGAAGGCAGTAGCTTTATCGTCATAACGTAGGATGCAATGGGTGGGGAGAGATAGTGCGGGAGGAAAAGAGTGGTTGGGAAGGAGTTGTTTTTCATCTCGTGTGTTGGCCTTGAGGAAGGAGGAGAACCTTTCAGGTTGGTGGCAGTATGTATGGTATCTGGCTGTCCACACCCACTTGGTGTTGACATTGGCACAGAAATCTTTCAGGTCTGAGGATTAGGATTTCTTGGTAGATTTGAAATAGGTTTTGCGGGGTTGGTGACAAAGTGCCAGTGTTTCAGGTATGTGTCTTAGGCGGTGGGTCCGAGTTGTAGGGTAAGAGGCTTGTCTAAGGTGGGATAATTCCTGGGTCCAGTATCTTTGGCATGGATGGAGGAGAATTTTGAAGTTATGAGGCTTTTAAGCAAGGTGGTGAGGGAGCAGACATGCCTAGTTACGGAATCATCAACTAAACTATCAGTGGGATATGTAGGGGTGGGAGGAATCTGATGGACCTTGCGGAGGGGGGCGAGTATGTGTCAGGTAGACTTCGACCAGTCGTGGGAATCAGCGGGAGCTCTAAGTAGCGGGGTTGTGAAGGTATGGTTGAGGGGCAGGTGATCAGAGCCTGTTGACAAGTGATTGGTGACCAATATACAAAAGAACGGAAGAAGATGGTAATTGGCGAAGGCGAGGTCAATTACAGGAGGCATTGTATTGATCTTTAAGGGGAATTGTGTGTAGACCCCTGTAGTGTTGAGAAGGTGAAAGCCAGACTCAAGGCTGAGTTTGAAATATGGAGTGAATATTGAAAACTCATTGTTGGAAATTTGGCTTGGTTGGTCACAGGAGAGGTGGTGGATGTTGAAGTCGCCTACTACTAGTGTGTGGAAGGAAACAAAGATAAAAGAATTCTTAGGGGCAACTGTGCGGGTCCTAGAGGAAGTGCCATTAATGGAGTATAGGTTGAATATCCAAAATCTTTTATAGTTACAGTGAAATTACACAGAGGGTGAGAAGATGTGAACTGCCATGGGGTCAAGGTTGTCGAAGAAGAATGGGAGTAGGGAGTAGTACTGAATGAGCACTGTAAAAACATATGCTGCAACCTTGTGAGGGGTGCCAGTGGTGGGGGGTGTGTAAAAGGCCTTAGAGCCAGCGAAATTGGGTAGTTGGTTTCTGTAGACTGGTGGGTGCTGGACGAGAACCATCTACGGATAGGAGGGGAAAGTCTAAAAACTATTAAAAAGGGAAAGAATAACACCCCATATTCCAAGGTAGTTAAATTGAACAAGGGAGAGTTGCTTAAAAGGATTGAGTGGGGGGTGCAGATTGATGTCAGCTAGAGTGCTTGAGTTGTATACACATATTAATCAGATGAAGGGGGGGGAAGAGGGGAGGAGGAATCAGCCCAAGTAGGCAGTAGATTGACTGCCCAGGGTGAGGGGCTAGGAGAGGTCCAGCCAGTGGAGGAGTATGTGCGATGGTAAGGTCTATAGCAGGTGCAGTGGGATGGGTTGATAGGTCATCTGGCACTGTAACCAAAGTGGTTGTCTCCACTCTTTCCTCCATTGTGTCAGGAAGAGGGACAGGGGACTGCAGGGGTGATATTGAGGGAATAGGTTTGGAGGGGCGAGTGCGTTGACTGGCAGTGTGTGATACACCACAGTGAGAAGAATGGAAGGGGCTAGTTCGGTAGCATGCAGCCACTGCACTAAGATGGACGCCTTTGGGGCACGTGGGATTAGCACAGTGATAAGAAGATGTGGGATGAGGGATAGCGCAGACGGAGGAGGTGGAGGGAGTTGCTTTGCAAGAAGGGGCGGGATATCAATAGTTCCTGCATTTAAGGCCCTGCATAAAAGGATTACGGGAATGAGCTCTCTCAACCTTGCGAGTGTGTGAGAATAGCAGGATCAATGAGCCAAATCTGATAGTGTCAGCTAGGGGAACTGTGACAATTAAGGAGGTTGAGTTCTTTACCACCACCTTGTCAGAATCGGGCTAAAGGCTACGAGCAGACAAGATAGTTGAGTCAACAGTATTGCGAATGGATTCAATAAGGCCTGAGTAAAGCTCTGCTTGATCAAGAGCAAGGTAGGAAGTAGGGAGGTCATGGATGGCAAGGTGTATCTCTTTGGATGCAGGGCGAAAAGGGCGGAAGGGATTCTTCCCCAAACTGGTAGGCTTGGTGAAATTATGGGCCATGGCTTCGTAGGTGGAGAATTAAGGAGTGGCTACTGTATTGAAGTTGGAGCCCTTGAGGGTGAGTGATCACCTACTATTTACCGAGACGGTATATGCAAGGTGGTAGGAGCTGTTGACTTTGCTTAGGACAGAGTTGACAAGTTCAGGAGCAGTGTCAGCTATGGTTAGTGCATCTGCGTGGGAAGGTTAGAGTCCAAGGGGAGAAGAACTGATGCACAGCATTAGGCTATAGGGTAGCCCCCTTTTCAGGACAGCTACCAGTATTAGATGCAGTGACTTGTGCTGCCCTCCTGCGTATCATCTACTTGATCTTACCTTTCCCACACGCTGGTTGACCAGCAGCAATAGCAGCACAGGAGGCAGGGTGGTGTACTCTGGAGTACTCAGAGTTTTGGTCTCCAAGGGGGAAATTAGAGGGGTTTGCTTATTTCTTCTCGTTGTAGGTTTAAGCTTCCCATGAGCAAGGGTGTTTAATAGTATATATTACAGGGTCACCATAGCAGGCTGTGGTCTTAGGGTCATAGCAAGGCATGTCCTGGTCAAATTGATGAGAGGAGGGAACAGAGGAGGTTGCTTGGGGGAAGGACTTTGTGCAGTTAACCTTAACCATGGTGGTGGGGCAAGGAGGACCGGAGGATGCGAAGGCCAAGAGGTGGCGACAGCAGTGACACTGGCAGCCAGGTCTTTGACCGAAGTCTCTTGATTAGCACAGGGAAGCTTTGGGATAGTGGGGGCTGAGGCGGCGTTACGGGTGTTAGTAGGCTCCAGGTGTTGCATGTGGGTCCCGATAGTGCTAATACCTGTAATCAGCTTGCCGAGGAGGTAGAAGAGTAAAGCTTAACACCAGTGAGTTCCTGGAGTTCTGACTCCCAGAGTAGTAGGAAACGGTCAGGGTTCGAGTCCATATAAGGCCTAAGCTTATTGTAGAGTTGCCTGCAGACAGGGAAGTTAGCGTCAATTTGACTGGGGGATTGTGAAGAAGATGACAAGGCCAGGAATCACATGTCTGCTAATAAAGCAAGGGTGACAGTAGAGCTAGGACGGCCTCTATAGGTGTTGCCATAGTTCAAGTTGCAGGATTAGGGCCATGAGTCTCATCTTATGTTGTGAGGTGTCCCTGTGGCTAGATGAATCAGTTAAAGTGCAGCACTGTTTATAGTTGAAGCATAAGCGAAGAGCGACATTTGGTGTGTAGAGATGCTTGTCAGACATATCCCTGTAGTTTTGTCTGGCCGAATGCAGTAATGTTTTCAAACGAGAGGAAAGAAGCGGGAGCCGAGATTGTTGATTTTACATCTTAGTTTCTTACTCTATTATAGTATTTCCCAGGTCTCAGATTCATGAAGAATTGGGAGGTTTTGGATCATGTTTCTCTTGTAAATCTTTCTAGTTTTATTTCGTGCGTATTCCCATGTCTGAGTATAGGCTAAGTACTTAATTCCTAGGGTACCTGAATGTGAATAATTAAGCTACCTTTGAGTATAGGGTGAAGTAAATACAGAAACTCTAATGCAAATTTTGCTTCCTTATGCAGAAATTCATCACACTGGCTATTGTGTTAGGGTATAATTTACGCATGAGATTATTAGAAGGATTGAGGTTGTGTAGTCAATAAGGTGGATATGATAAATGATTGACATATTTTTGTTATTTCATTATTGAGAATCTGTAGAATAATGCCAGTTACCCGGACAGTGTTTTCATAGTTCATTTATTGAATATTTGATAGCGGATAAAACAGATTATATTCCAAAAGTCAACTTTATCAAACACTGCAACTCAATTCGAGGTAGCAGCTTCTGCAGTATCAGTATCGTAATAGATAGAGTATTGATATAGTACACTAACTAACAGTTGTAGAAGGTGATTAGTTATTTGTGGGAGTTAGAGGGTAATAATGTTATACTCATTACAGTAGTCTATGAATAATTGTATACAGTATGACTTACACTCATATTGTCGTAGGAGAGCTTATATACCAGTCTGTTGACAATAACCATCTTGTGTCTACTATGATTGCCATTACTAAGACACACTTGCCTTTAATAAGTTTATCATAAAACATGGAAGAGAACCTAATAATATATTAAGTTAATTAGAATATATCTATATCCTTCGAATAGAACAAATCAGTCGGTATAGGCAAAATATCATAGATCTTTCTACAAGACTTGTTTGTTTTTCTTTAAGTTGCACAGCCAGGGGAACTCAACAGTAGGAACAAGGTAACCATAATAAACCGATACTATAGTAGCAGCAACTACTTGTTTAACTACTCTTTCCACAACAAGAGGTAGACAATATTACTTAATGTAGTAATTAGAAAAACTGAAAAGGTAATCACAGGAGAGACTGAAGAGTACTTCTACTATGGTAACTCTTGCTCCCACAAATATAAGTGTCAGGGCAGAGGAGGATTAAAAAATAGTACACGGGAGGAAAGAAACAATAGACTTAAGGGTGAGAATTACCACCACCAACCTTTGGACTAATAAAGAGTATAGACAACTCTATTATAACATACTTCTAAGTTTCTCGTGAACCCCAAAGGCACTCATAATATCCTATGTGGATAGAGGGAGAAGTGACATTGGATAGTCTTCAATAGACAAGGTAGAAGGTAAGGAACTATTTGAATAACCGTTATTTTTTATTTTTTATTTTTTATTTTGAATTTATAGATTCTCTGTTAACGTACAGGAACCTGCATGGAGCGCTAGCTATGGCAAAAACGAAACGTTAATCTCAAACAAAACACCAAAAGAAATTTTAAAAACCTATCTCCCAGTTGTAACGGTACCGTCACTGCTCCCTTGTTGGAGGCTCTTCAAATAAGGAAAGAAAATAACAAAATTCCGAACATAGTAACGAAAATCATAACAATATGAGGGAATCAAAGTCAGTAGCGAAGGGCAGCTAAGCTGTCCTAAGGTAAGGGTGGTCCGTGGGCCGGCCCCTGTGGGGGGAATCCAGTTGTAGATTCCAAAATGTAGGCGCGAAGGGCCTGTAGTATGTCCACTGAGGACCAGAGTGGAGAGCCAGGGCCTAGGCTGCCAATGCCAGGGAGATGGCGGAGGCGAAAAGAGGCTTTGGCAGGACATTGGAAGATTGCATAGACCATGTCTCTTCCTCCTCCTTGCAGTAGGGGCAGAGGGTGAGGGGGTCCGGGTCGTCCCAAGATGTGTGGGCGGTCTGGTAGCTTTTACCAGACCGCATTTGGTGGATCCTGCCAGCAGAGAACTTGTCCAGGCCCATGAAGGGGAGGGGAGACAGGCGAGGTGCATAGCGGTAGTAGAGGGGAGGGGGAGCCTGTAGGGTCCAGTCCTTGAGAAGGAGTGCCTTACAGGCATTCTTGAGGAAGTGGTAACTCCTGGTTGTCAGTTTCAGGGGGAGGATATCTGCAGGGAGCAGGTGAGGAGAGGCAAGTGGGAAATTCCCAATAGTGGGTATAAAGGGAAGGAGGGAGTGAGAGAGCACATCAATTGGTAGGTGACGGCTATGGAGGTAGGGGGATTTGTATCGGTCCCAGGGTAGGGGTATGTAGTTTTGCTTGAGCCCTAGGAGTGTATGAAAGGAGTCAAGTGTTTTGTTAGAATTGTTTGAGATGGGGAAAGAGGGTGGCAACCTGGCGGCTGCCGAGTTGATGAGAGGTGAAGACCAGGGGTGGCGGAGGTCAGCCATGCGACGTTTGTGTGGGAGCAGGGAGGAGATGGAGGCCAGGCAGGCTTCGCAGTTTAGTATGGAGATTGGGGTGGAGGAGAAGCAGTTGGTGACCCAGCGGAGTACTCTGTTCTAAAGCGTGGTCATCTTGTCCATGGTAACCCGGGAGGGAGAGAACAGGTCGGCACCATAAGTAAGAATAGGGAGGACCAGGCCTGAGGCTAGTTTCCTTGCCATGTAGGGCAAGAGACCTAGTCCAGGTGGCGAGAGTTGTTTGATGATTGAGAAAGCTGCTTGAGCGAGGGCGATCCTTTTGTGGAAGTGGGTTGTGGTTTCCATGGTAGGTGTGAACCAGTAGCCTAGCTAGCGTACTGATGCAGAAGGGGGGAAGAAAGACCCAGTGAGCCCAATGTGTGAGGTGGAGATGGGGGAGAGATCCTTGGGTGTGCGCCAGTGGATGAACTCAGTCTTAGGAACTGAGAAAGAAACCTCCAGCTTGGCTGCCCTGTAGGTAAGAAAAGAAAACACCTGTTGAAGTACCTGAATGTTCCTTCTGTAGGAGACAGAGGAAACAGTAACAGAAAAATCATCAACATAGGAAAAAATAACCCCTTGGGGAATGGAAACATGTAAACGTGAAACGTAAATCACAAAAAACAATGGAGAAATAGGGGAGCCTTGCGGAGTCCCAACAGAAACCGGGGAGAAAATTGCAGGTGCACCTTGAAAAAGCAGGTGACAGTGTCGGTCGGTGAGGAAGGAGCGGACCCAAGAGGTCATGTATCTTGGGATGCCTCTCGAGCATAGCAGAGATGTGAGAGAAGAGGCAGATATGTTATCGAAGTCTCCTTTGATGTCTAGGAAGAGGGAGGAGACTTTCCTATTGGGGTGTTGTCAGGAGCGAACATCCTGGGTTAGGGCAGCACAGGCGTCTAATGTGCAGAGGCCAGGGAGGGAGCCACACTGGTTGGGGTTGATAAGGCCCAGTGACCTGGCCATGGGGGCGAGCCAGTAGGACATAATCCTTTCAATTAGTTTGGAGACCGTTTCGAGGAGGACAAGGATGCGAAAGGAGGCAGGGGAGGAGTAATCCGCTTTGCCTGGTTTGGGGAGGACTTTGCCATTCGCTCTTTTAAGGGGAAGTGGATGGTAACCAAGTAGGAGGAGGGGGCCCAGGAGTTGCCTTAGGATAGAGGGGTTGATTGAGTGGTCCCTTTTCCAGATCCCATAAGGGACCTGGTCTGGACCTAGTGCTGAGGTGTTGGAGGATTTGCGGAGAGCGCGCGAAATTTCTTCCTTGAGGAGGGGAGTGGCATCGGTGTCATGCTATAGAAAGGAGGGGGTAGGAAGTGGAGCTTTGGGAGGAAAGAAGTGATGGAGGAGGGAGGCATTGATTGCGTCTGGAGTTGTTGCATCAGGAAAGGAGGGGAAGATTTCAGGTTGGCGACGTGTAGCGAGGCCCCTAGCTGTCCACACCGACTTGGTGTTGACGTTGGCTAGGAATTCCTTCCAATAGGCAGATTTGGCCTTCTTGATGGCTTTGAAGTATGCATTGCGGTGTTGTCGGCAGAGTGACAATGTTTCTGGCGTGTGCGTTAGGCAATAGGGCCTAGATGTGCGATGAAAGGCTTGTCTGAGGTGGGAGAGTTCTTGGGTCCACCAGGGTTTGGCGTGGATGGAGGAGCGTTTAGTGGGAGTGTGGGTCTTGAGGAGGGCGGTGAGAGAGGAGAGATGCCTGATTACCCACTCATCAACCAAGGTGTTAGTGGGGTATGTAGGGGGGGAGGGGATCTGAAATTCCTTGGGGAGGGGGGCGAGAGTGTCACAACTAGTCTTGGACCAGTCTGGAGAAGGGGGGGCAGCCTTAAGAGGCGGTGCGGTAAAGGTGAGGTTTAGGGGGAGGTGATCTGAGCCAGTGGACTGGAGGTTGGAGTCCCAGATATTGAAAAATGGAAGAAGGTACTTGTTCGCGAAGGCGAGTTCGTGAACAGAAGTGCGTGTGCTGATGTCAAAGGGGAATTGAGTATAGACCCCAGGGGTATTGAGAAGGTGAAAGCCAAGATCTGAACTGAGTTCGAAGTATAGAGAGGAGATTCCAAATTCGTGAGAGGAGATCTGGCGTAGAGGGTCTGAGGAGGGATGGTAGATGTTGAAGTCGCCCACCACTAGTGTGGGGAAGGAATGAGGTCTAAAGGCCTCTTCTGGGGTAACTGTGCAGGTCCTGGAGGAGGTGCCATTGGTGGAGTAGACGTTGTAAATCCTGAACCTATCATAGTTAGAGTCAAACAACCCAGAGGGTGAAAAAATATCAACTGCCAATAAGTCAGGGCGGTTGAAGAAACAAGGAAGGAGGGAGTTGCTCTGAATGAGCGCAGTAAAGACATAAACGGCCACCTTGGGAGGGGTGCCAGGGCTTTGAGGAGGGTAAAAGGCCTTGAAGCCGGCGATGTTGGGTGGTTGGTTTCTGTAGACAGGAGAATCTTGGAGGAGTACCACTTGAGGAGTGGATGGTAGAGACCTGAAATTGTTAAAAAGATAAAGAAAAACACTCCAGCTTCCAAGGCAGTTGTATTGAATAATGGAAAGTTGCTTAAGAGGGGGTGGTTGGGGGGGCTGATTGATATCAGCTTGTGTGCTAGTATGATGCACAATCATTAATCAGAGGAG
>QFET01000737.1:0-15577 GCA_003316355.1 Tuber calosporum | reverse complement strand
TGTTATGAAATATCAATTAAGATAGGTTAAAAGTAATTAAAATAGAGTTTGTAATTTCATTTGAAAGAAGGTGCAAGAAGGTAAGAAAACTACAATGATCTAGATGATAGAATACAAGAAACTCTTTGAGATACATGAAGTTAAGACTTAGGAATATGCCGGTGTGAAGAATAATAAGTAAAAACATGTCTCTTGAAGTCCTCTGACCCATATACAAGGTAATTTCTATATGCATCCATCATTCACAGTATTGGCTGATAATCTTTGAATATCAACTTGTTTGAAACATGTTCCAAAGCCTTAGCAACTACTCTAACCAATCCAGGAAATATGTAGTCTCAATGTGCTATGGTATATATCATTGCTCTACCTCACAAATACTTAATAAAATTGAGATCGCAATGGTAAACAGGAGAGAATATAACTAAATACCCAAGGGCTTCTATAGTCTTCTCTAATTGATCCATTTGTTCTTGAGAGTCTGGTTGAGAAGACAAGAGGGCTCAAGCATAACAGAAGGCATTACTTGCATATTTACAAGTTAAATTATGCTTTATAGTTCTAGGACTATCACCTGGAATTGAATATTGGGTAAGAAACAAAAGTCTGCATGGCAAAAGGCCTCTCTCCTGTAAAATAATGCATAACCCATTCATTTGACCATCTGGTAACATCACTGACTGTCTCTGGATCTCTAGAGGTCTGTCTGCTCTAACAAATCATCCATCTCGCATGGGTAGTGTATTTTTCGCCCTGGTATCAAATTCATATTCCTAGTACAAAGTGCATCAGTTGGATATTTCTGATGGCACTTTGCATTATCGAGTGCAAATAAAGCTTGACACCCAGGGAAAGCTCTCTCAAAGGCTGGGATATCTTTACTGGTAAGCTGCTCCATCATCATTTCACCAATCCACCATATATCGCCATCACACTTAAGTGTTTGACTGACTTTGTCCTCCTCCAGCAAACCAATTGGTTTAAGATAGTCTAAAACATGGAGTCCTTATCCTCTACCCTTCACTCTCAATGGGCTCTTATCTTCATGGATCAAGATATACTTTCTTCCATAGTTGGAATTGAATGTTGACCTATCATCAGTGATAAATACAAGTGGCTTTTCCCCTTCAACCAACTCTTTCACAATAGGTTGCATATTCACATCCCACTCCTTTATACTTGAGTTGTATACTACCATCCTGGGAAGGAAAATATTATGATGATATTCTTGCACATCCGGAAGCTCATGACCATCTTTGTATATTGCCTTATGATCTTCGTTCCATTTCTAGCCTAACTTGGAAGGCAAGGCCCCAGGTGCCTGATTTGACCAAGGTTTCTCAATTCGTCTCTGAATACCTCCAATCATGTATGGCTAGTCACGCTCTTGTGCTTGGCCCTCAGGCCACGGGGATTTGTCGCTACAATAATTTGTTATTGCTGTTGCAAGCTCTTCTCAATCAATTGGTAGAAAGAAATTACTTAGCTGATTGTCCAATAACTATGAGAATAAGCAGAAAAAAAAAGAAATTGAAAATCAAAATTGATATACCTTTACCAGCCTGAGCCATTTATTCGTTCATAGCCAATATTGTACCCTCATCGGTAATCCAGCTAACCACCTGGGAGTACTTTCCCTGTTTCGGGACTGGGATTTTACCATAGCGCATATACTCAACTTTGTGGGTAATAAATCGCTTTGCAACTGATTTTGACCACCCTGTAGACTTGGCAACCTGAATGACAAGCGCCATGCACGAGGGATGTGTTGTGATTAAATCAGTAGACTGGCAGGGAAGCTAGTTCTTATTCTACAGCATTTCTGCCTGGAGTTGAACTTTAAGAAAGGCAAAAAGCAGAAAGTTCCACTCGAGCTAGAGGCCGAAATAATGGGCCAGACAGTGTCTTTTCCTGACGTTTAACCACCTTGGACATGTTCTTTAAGGCTCCTTCCAAAATCTCTTACTTGGCAAACTTGAGATCACCATGAAGTCTTGGCCACACTGCCGTGACAGCAAGTTTTAACCTTTGATGATCTTCTCGATAAGAGATACCCGAAGGAGTAGGATAATCAGAGTTTCTGATCTGGTTATACATTAAAGAGAACTATTTACAATGCTGGATTGGGTCAATTCATTTTCTTCCACTTTATTTGACCTTTGTATTAAAAAGGCCTTAAGGCACAGTTGTTGTTCTTTTGCAAAATAGTGCTGGTAGTGTTCGCATTTAGTAAAGGGTAGACGTTTGCCGAGAATCACAACTCCGCCATTTAGTCCCAGACGATACTCTCCAGTACGGTACCTATAGGGGTACTTGTACCTCTCCTAAGAAGAAGAATCTTAGGCCTGGCGTCGTAGAAGAATTTCGATATTTGCCAGATGGTTTCGCGCTTGATATTTCTGTACTCGTATAGCCCAGTAAGTTCAGCTTGCTTGACATCTGGTCATAGAGGGTTAACTTTGGCGGGATGTTGTGCGACCTGTTCTCGATTAGCAGCTAATCGCTGTTGAGCTTATTCCATTTCTAGTATTCTATCTATCTTCATTGGCAATCATGTTAGCCTTTTCTATTATTCTCTATATCATGTTGATTACTTGCCTTTTGTGTGAGCTTATGAAATCAATATTCTCTCGTTCATAGGCTTTTATACTCTTCATTGATCTTGGTACCCTTTGGAGAATAAAGGTTTCCAAGATTTACACGAATAACTCTCCTCTATACCCCTGTCATACAAAGCCTTTATGCTTGTTTCATACATAGGGCAAAGGTGATTTTATATTTTTATTTTAATTCACATTTATTTAAAAATGTCTTGGTAAGAAGCAAAAACATGTTGAGCCAAGACAAATTACAAGCATTAAAGTTGCCGTTACTTCCAAAATTGGCAGATTTTTTCTGTGAAAAGTTGGTCTTTGTATAGTCTTCTAGAACAATACAGATCCAACATTTTATCAGAATGGCAGCCTGGGCATCTCGCATTCTAGCTTTATTGCCAGAATATAGACTTTGGACTCTAGTAGTATAATCTGCTTGGTTAAGCAGGAGATTTAAGCCCTGTACACCTCCAGCACAAATTGACACATTAATGAGATATGGATGTGAGGAGGTCGTAATGATGGCAAATTGTACCAAGACATGACCGGGCACTTGGTTGAGCATGAAATTAATATTTGAAGGGGACTTGATTTGGGAAATTAGGAGTAGTGGCAGAGTGGTACTATGGTGTACTATTAGTTATTAAGAGAAGGGTAATAATAAACTATTTTCTAAATCAACTTGATTCAATCAGAAGATTAAAGTGAAATTAAAATACATAATTCTATCAAGCTGGTAATAGAGGTGAAATCCAGAGTGTTAACTAGGAAGTGCACAGTATTTTTATTTGTATTCAGTTCTGTTATGGTGAAATTTGATATTGAATACAGTTATATGCCCCTTGAGGCCCCAAGAGGGCTTTTTTAGTAGGCAGTACTTTAACTTGCCACCAGCTTGGTTCACTTAAATCTTGCCTCATAGGCAGATTGGAGTTGGATATATTGAGTTTTTAAAAGGATTCCAAGCATAGGAACTCCTAAGTGTACATACAGGGCAGAACGTCATTTGTCAGAAATTGACCTTCCACTGCATATTCACCATGACAATGACCACAGAGACTTTGGACAGGGTGTCATTTCACTTAAACAGAGGTTATAGAAGCCCATCTCAAAAGATATTAGATATCATTGCTAAGAGCCCTACTTGTTGCTATCAGCAACATAACTGTCTAGGGCCTCTGTAGATAGAGGTCTGAAATAGTGAGAAGTGATTTGGTTAGGGACCAGAGGAGTTAGGGTATATACAGTATGGTAAAAGGCAATGTGTACCTAAATTCAAGGTACAAGAGTACACAAGGAAAACTCTATGTATTGAGGGTACTTAGCCACGGAAAAGAAAGGCTACAAATACCTTACAAACATGCTTATTAATATCTACACATGTATGGGAATATGTTAATGAATGGAAGCAGGGAGTATAGATAGGTCATAGGCTAATCATATGCATTAGTTGTGCTCCCAGGTAGTAGCAAAATGCGAGTGAACTGAAGCAAACTTAGATGGTCTAGAACCAACCAGGGGTTAGGTTCACATGTGTAAAGTGATACAATCCAGTACCAATAACCTTTAAGGCAATGTTTAGAATTTTTAAATAATACACTAGCCTTAGTCTTGAACCTTCATGTCATAGGCAGCACCCGCATTTAATTTGTCCACTCACTAAAAATACAAGCACTGTGACCTGCCTTATAATATCATATATGTGGTTACGGTTAGTCTGAGCTGATGTAATACACTAGGTAAAGAATGACGCGGACTTAGCTGAGTTGATATAACTGGATGTAAGTGTCAGGGATCAATATTTACTGAGTAAACTACCATTCTGAACAGCTATAGCTACAATAGGCCAAAGGTGATAGGACCAAAAGAAGAAAGTAGGAGATATAAGAGTGGGTGCAGGGAAACCATACCAGCGTACTTATATCCTGAAAGCAAACTTAATTGTTCATTAGAACTATAGGAACCAGTAGATGCAAATAGGCCAAAGCCACAAGGGATGATATTCTTATTGTGACTAAAGGTAATGCCGAAAGTCTTCTGCGAGACAGCAGAGGAACCTGGTTGGCACTGATATGTGGACAAGCAAGTTGGCCACTTTGAGTTCTAAGAAAATATAAATGAAACTCCAATAGACTATATTAGTTGAAATAGCCAAAAAAGGAGTAGCATCTCTGATAACACCCTCACTATGCAATAAAGGACAAGAGAGCTTTAATATGTCCATAAGCAGAAAGAAAACCTTACGGGTTAAACTATGTTCACACTTTGGTTTGGATAGCCAATTAGTTAGATAAAGTACTAAGTGGTATTGAAGTTAGGAGTAGACTCCAGGAACTGATACAAAGGATGAAAATATAACAGTTGTATTATCAAGCAAAGGAGAATATATCTCAACAATATCATGAATTTTACATTGAAAGGTATTCCTGTCTCCTGCTTGATCATACTCATAGCCGACTTGGACAACTGTTTTGCTATAATACAGGACCTTATCCAAGCCAGATCGAATAAACTTTATAATCGTCACCCCTTAAAATCAGGCCCTCTGGTATTATAAGTGACTAGAGGGCAGGTGCAAATAGAACTACCATAGTGATACTGTAAGATAATGGCTATCATCAATTGGTTAGTAGGGCATGAGAGTATCTAAGAAACGAAAAGTATGACAGTACTCTAAGTGATAATGGGAAGATAATATCTAGGATGAAACAGCATCTGCATGGAACAAGGGAGGGAAATTTGGTTAGTAGGTATTTTGTTACTATGAGAAATAGTTATAGTTTGCAAAGAAAAATTGAGGAGATATAAATAGCGAAGGGCCTATGGTGCTTTATGCTATGTTCTACGCCCTATTATTTCCTCTCCGGGTGGAATATCAAGCCTGGAGCTACGTACAGGCCAAATCCCACATCTCAGAGCATAACAATCCTTTAGGAGGCCACACTAGCTCTTGTACCCCCATTGCTACACTCACTGAAATGTCATGCCTGCTCTCATCTTCTGTATCATAATTACACAGTCATGTTGACCCTAAGCTTCTACTCCGCAGTCAACACCATGATGAGCTCAGGACATTTATATATATAAACTCAGAATCTTCTCTCATCTCAGGGACACTGATCTCCTAGACTGCTCTGTTGGTAAAACTCAACTAGTCCCCATCCTCTTAATGCTGCTTAATTGTATTAGCCTCAATTGGTACCTGCCTTAAATGCCTGGAACCTACCAATGTCCACAAGGCCGCCTCAGCCACTAGTATTCCCACCCTCCCCTTGGCCAAACTGGAAGACTCTGTCAGAGACCAGGTTTCTAGGGTCACTGCGGTCGCTACGATGACCCACAACCCAGCTCCTTTCCCCCCTTCCCTTATCATGGAAACCAACCGAACCAAACTAGCTCCCTAAGTGGATCCTATCTGCTCTGTTCCGGTACCAGGTTGACTTCTAGATACCTCGTTATGACATCAGAAGGAAGGCCTGGTATGATTACGCTACAGCATATGCCATCAAGAACTCATGCTCCTGGAAAGCCTAAACCTACAATGAGGGAAAATAGCAAGAACCTTTCACCTTGCTCTCTGGTGTCCAGAACCCTGGGTTTACCAAGTCTCACTACCCTGTCTGTGGTACGGCTGTTGGTGCTGGCCAAGCACCCACTCGGAAAGGTACCACTAAGCACAAGAAACCTCTCACTGCAGGACCGCTAGCTGCGTCTAGTACTGGAAGCAGCCATGAGAAAGGTCCTACCTGTTTGCCAGCTGCTTAGCATCGTTTCTTCTCCCCCAGGACCCTGCTACTTCACTTCAGTAATGCACTTAGTATAAGTGTCACTGGCTCTGACCTAGTTGCCTATATTCTTAAGTAAGTCATATGCTCCAACCCACCAGCATTCACAGCCTTGGTCAACTGTAGAGTCTCACTTGCTCTTATAGGCCATAAAGTCTCTACGGAAGTCAATACCTACTGACTCGATTATGAAGCTATGTGTTACGATTAGTAACTTAGCAAGGTACATTCACATACAACTCATGCTCATGAGTCATAATAGTGGATATTTCACACTATGACTCATTAAGAGTCATGGGGTTTTATATGATGCATACTAGTGCAAACATAGATATATTGTGATTGGTTGATGGTGTACATGACTAACACTTTAGACTCCTATGATGAAATGGGTTTTTGCACATGACTCGTGGTATGAATCATGGGTTTGGTACCAGTGAGTATATTGGTGCACAAGACTGATTTCAGGAGTTATGATTGGTTTAGTATGTTACGCAGTTGATTCAGGATAGTTAGTTGATGGATTTCATACTATTCATCACTATAGTTTATAATGAACGTGTTACTCAAAAGTATGAGTGATGAAGGTTATAGTTGAGGGAAGAGTCAATATATAAAATCCACTAGGCGGCCACTAGTGAGGACTCATTATGTATCCGTCCAAGTTCTTTCCTATACCAATACTCGAAATTCTTACGTCCCAGTCGCACTATTGGCGTTGTGCGATAGGAACAATAGAGTTTGGCTATTAATACCACGTTGACCTAGGCCTAACAGCCATAGTGGATCTTTGCCCAGTAGTACGCATAGGGATAGTTCTCCTCTCTTGGTGGCCCAGATTATCCGTAGGCTCTATAACTATATGAGTGCAATCCAAGAATATTAAGGACGCCTCAGTTATACTGGTCCTGCTCACCAGTAATTAGTTACCTGTTACACATCTGCTAACTGCCAAGTATCATTAAAGTTTGGTTGCGTTACATTAGCAATAGCTTACTACAAGCCGGCAGAACCTACTAGTCCTGAATTTGATCTCACAGGAGGCAAAATCGATACTTCCAACCTTAGTCCAGCTTTCCACAAAGTACTTAGTACAAGCCAGGCCATAATGCAGTCACAGTCAACGGCAAGCCGAGTCACACCAGGGCCGGCCTCTTCCATACGATCACTGGAACCAGAAACACCTAGACCAGATAGGATGACCACTTCCACACTAGCTGTACCACCAGGAGGGACAGGAATCCAATTTTCAGGATTCACAACAGCACAATTCCATTAAATCCTGATATTGATGAACAATCAGAAGGAACCTCGTGATAACTAAATCAGGATGGGAAAACCTTGGCCCTCTCATGGAATATGAACCAAATTATTAACCTTTTAGTATAATGCCAATTGTACTTTAAAGCAATACAAGAAACTCGCCATACAGAAAGAATTACATATGATAAAAGCTGATCCGAGAAGACACATCAAGCTGGATAACCCTCTATACAGAAGCAAGAATGCGGGAGGGTTACACTCCCTTTGATGAAGTTACTGCTGTACTCAAAGAGCATTTTGGCGATCTGTATGCAGATATTGCAGCAATGACCAAACTGGAGACCATGCAACAAGGTAAAAAACCAGTAGTGGAATACTGGAACTCGTATTGCCTGAGGCCCACAGTTGCCAAAGAAGATGACGGAACCCTTAGGCGTCACTTTCTGGAAGGAATCAATCTAATACTGCAGGTCACCTGGGTAGCTTAACATATGGTCGCTGACACAGTGGATGACCTGGCAGGGTGGGCAATCAAAATGGAAAACTGGATCAATATGATCTAACACCTCCAGAGAAATAGTAGTATCGTGGTATGACAACAGGAACTCCTTAGAAACATCAATGTTACCTGAAAATTCAGCAACAATATGAACAGTAGGGGATACCAAATGGATGTTGATGCAACAACAAGGTTGCCAAGACTCAACTGGCCCTGGGCAGAGTTCATGAGGAGGAAGAACAACAACCTCTTCCTTGGCTGTGACTAACCAGGCCAGGCAATCAACAACTATAGAAATGCATGTGATGAGGAAGACTACACGAGTCAGTTCAACCACAAGCTGAACAACAATCGTAGACAACCAAGTAGCAAGTTGAGTGAAATGCAAACCCGCGAAAGGGCTCCACAATATTGAACCGAAGAGGTTCCTACTAAGAGCTAGTCTGAGGGACACCAAACCAAACTCTTCAGAATCGGTAACATCTACATGGAACTCACAAACTTGGAAACTCTGGAACAAAAGAAAGACTATACCTGTGTCAAAATGCAGTTACAGGGCAGGGACACGATATTCATCATCAAAGGAATGATTGACACAGGCACTACAGAAAACTGTATCAACAAACAATTTAGATAACAACCCAGCATCCGAATAAAGAAATCAAAAGAAATAGGAGAAATCATGTTGCAGATGGAGAGCCAAGGGCTATGCGATCTATTACCCATATAGCCTAAGTACTTACACATACTGGTAGCCATAGTGAAGTGGGTACCTTCCAAATCACATGTTTGCACAACCTAATAAGATTGTATGGGGATTACCAAATTGGAGACGACACAAATCCAAAATCGATAGGGCAAGCAACAAGATAACATTTGACAGCGAGAGGTGTACAACTGTATCCCTGGAAACCTCGCCAGCTGTGGACCTAGTCCAGAAAGCAGAAGGCCAAGAAGATAATATCACTATGCAATTCTCCAAGATCCAGGCTAAAGAAGCCCAAATTATCCAAATACGAGCATTAAGCAGTACAGCAAGAATCCCTACCAAGGGATCAGTATAGGCGGCAAAACATTACCTGTACACAAGTAAGAAGATTGCAATCTTGGCGAAACAATATGCAATTGTCAATATGGGAAAGGCTACTGAACTACTTAAAGGAACCTATTGGGGTATTGCACCATGCAGCGGATTGGCAGTTAAACTTAGTATCACTCACAATCTGTGAGTTATCAATGTCAATTACAGAGAGGAAATCTAAGTGGTCCTGGTTGATAAAATTATATATTTTAGTACAATCTTATAGTATGAGTACGAAAACACAACACAGTATGAAGAGTATACTATGTGCATCCTTATATGTGGAGTTTTGTAGTAGGAAGGTAGATAGGTCATAGTTCTTGTGCTTAATTAACCAAATAAAGTAAGGTTTTTTTTTTTTTTTTTTGATTATGACATATATTCGCTGAAAACGTATAGGAAACTGCATGGAGTGCTAACCATGGCATAAACGAAAGGTTGATTCCAATCGTGTAAAACAAAAGAAATAAGGGCACAAGTTCTCCCCTTCTGATGACCATACCGTCACCGCGCCCAAAAATAGCGACTAATTCGAAAAGTATTGAATGAAATGATATGAAAAGGAATCATAAGCGAAAGGAAAGATATAGCAGGAAAGTCAAACCACTCAGTCTGAGTCATAGTCAGAGGAGGAGGAGGCAGTGGTAGAAAAAACCACTGGCATGATGGGTGGGAAGTTTGTACCCTTACTGCGGATGTATGAGGCAAGACCAAGGATCATGTCCAGGCCGGCCCAAAGGGGAGAGCCATGGTCAATCGAAGACAGCTTCAGAAGGTAAAGCTGACGTTCTCGGGACTTGGAGGGGCAGCGGAGAATTGCATGCTCAAAGGTTTTATCCTCTGAGTCGCAGGAAGAGCAGGTGGGAGAGAGATCAGCATCGTTCCATGAGGGTTGCGCAGCAAGATAGCTCTTGGCAGTGCGTATTTAGTGAATTAGCCCAGCTGTAAAGCTGTCGAGACCCATGAAGCGATGTGGGTGTAGGGACGGCTTGGACTGATAATAAGGAGGGGGTGGAGACAGGAGTGTCCAATAAGTGAGGAGGTCCTTTCTGCACTCTTCCTTCATCAATTTGTAGCAGAGAGCACCTGGGATCAGAGGAGGGGGGGCAAAGTCAGTGCATGGTAGGAGGTGGGAGTTTATCTATGGGAGTTTGAAACTGTCTGTTGCCACCTTGATCAACAGGTAGCATATCCCATCGATTGGGAGGTGAGAGCGGAAGGCGGGTATAGGCCTTGAGTGGTTCCAGCTGAGGGGGATGTAATTAGCCCTAAGGCCATGAAGAAAGTGGCAGGAGGAGTACCCGGCCCTAAAGTGGGAGAAGGATGGAAATGATTGAGGAAGCCGGGCTGCGGCTGGGTTGATCTCGGGATAGGAGCAGGCCAGCTGTAATGCGGCCAAAATGCTGTGATGGGGGAGGAGCGAGTTGAGAGGGGGGAGGCAAGCCTGACAGGGAAGGATGGATACGGGAGTCGATGAGAAGAATGTGGTTACCCATCGTTCGACTTGGCTCCAAAACACCTCCAACTTCACCATGATCGCATTGTTGGGGATGAGGAGGTCAGCTCCGTAAGTGAGGATTGGTAGAAGCAGGCCCATGGCCAGTCTCCCATTTAGGTAGGTAACTATGCCTATGCCAGGAGGAGAGAGTTACCAGATGAGATCGAAGGCCCCTTGAGCGAGGGCTAGCCTCTTGAGGAAGAGGGTGGCAGTTTCCATTGAGGGTAAAAACTAGTATCCTAGCTATCGGACTATAGAAGAAGGGTGGAAGAGACTCCAATCGAGGGAGACAGGAGCAAGTCAGGGGGGAGAGCGATCCCTTGGAGTTCGCCAGTAGATGAGTTCCGTTTTGGGAACGGAGAAGGGGGCTCCAAGTGGGGTGGCCTTCCTGCAGAGGGGGGTGTAGTAGTCTTTTGAAGAAGCTTTGTGTTCCTCAGGTATGACCCAGACCCAAAAGTGACAGTAAAATCATCAACATAGGAAAACATAATCCTCTTTGGGATAGACAAGTGCAGGGATGATACATAAATGAAAAATAAGAAAGTGGAGATAGGAGAGCCCTGTGGGGCACCTACTTGAACATGCAAGTCAATATTAGGGAAACCCTGAAAAATCAGGCAGCATTTGCGGTCAGTCAAAAAGGCACGAATCCAAGAAACTGTATAAGGAGATACGCCTTTAGCCCGAAGTAGGGAAGATAAATAAGTAGAGGAAATATTATCAAAGCCTCCCTTGATGTCCAGGAAGAGGGTAGAGGTCTTGAGGGCTGCAGGTTGCAGTAGGGGGACTTCGTGTGTGATGGCAGCACATGCGTCAAAGGTGCTGAGGTCAGGAAGGAAGCCGCATTGGTTTGGGTGGATGAGGCCAACAGTGTAGGCCATTAGCGAAAGGCGGGTTGCCATTATCCTTTCCAGAATCTTGAAGATAGTTTCTAGGAGGACAATGACACGAAAGGAGGAGGGGGAGTTATAATAGATTTGCGGGGCTTGGAGAGAACAATGCTATTGGCTTTTTTAAGGGAGGAGGGGTGGAAGCCATAGGTCAGCAGGTGACCTAGGAGGGAGGTGAGGAAGGTGAGGTTGATATTGTTGATCCTCTTCCATATACTATAGAGGATCAGGTCGGGCCCAGGGACTGAGGTGCTGGAGGGTTTGCGAAGGGCAAGGGAGACTACCTGTTTTTCAAGTGGCAGGAAGTCCGCAAATGGTCGCAGGATGGATGGCGAGGGTTGGGGGTCTTTTGAAGGAAAAAGGTGATGCAGGAGGGAGGTATTGACTTCGACGGGTGTCGTGGCATTGGAAAAGGACAGGAACCAGTCTGTGAGGCGCCTGCTTGCGATCCTGCGGCCAGCCCACATGATTTGGAGTCCAAGGAGGCAAGGAAAGAGTTTTAGAGTAATACCTTAGCCTTTTTAATGGCCTTGAAATATACAAGGCGGGAGGTACGGGTGCTGTCGGAGAGGGTGGTGGAGGGGGACATGCGTGATATTTTTGCCTCTCTGTTGAAAGCTTGGCGCAGCTGCGATAGCTCAGCTGTCCACCATGGCTTTGACCTGAAGTAAGGATGTTTGTTTGGTGTGTGCTGGGCTAGGAGGGAGGTGATAGTGCGCAGGTGGTGGTTGAACCAAGCACTAAGTCAGGTTGAGGTAGGAACCGGGGGAGGAGGTGGGACCGCTAGATCCTTGATGTGAAGAGAGAGTGTATGCCAATCCATTTTGGTCCAGTTAGGAGTGGGGTCAGGCTGTCGTAGGAAAGGCATAGTAAGGGCAATTGAGATTGGGACATGGTCAGAGCCAGTCAGCGGGAGGGTGACACCCCATGTGCTAACAAAGTGGGCAAGAGGGAATTTGTGAAGGGAAGGTCTAGGACTCCAGGTCTGGATGTGCCATCGAAGGAGAACTTAGTAAATACACCTGGTGTGTTTAAAAGTGAGTAGCCAAGCTCAGAGGCCTGGTCACAGTATGGGAAGAAAGATTAAATCAAGTATCAGAAAGGATCCTTAAAGGGTCGGAAAGAAGATGATGGAGCTTCAGATCCCCAACCAGTAGGGTAAGCAAAGCGTGTTCCCTGAATATGGAGGGTGGGGTGATTGTACAGGTGTGGGATAAGCGCACGGTGGTGGAGTAGACATTGTAAACGCAGAAGACCCGATGAGCTGAATTAAACAGGCCTGAGGGGCTGTGAATATCAATTGCCATAAAGTCCAGCCAGTCGAAAAAAACGCCTAGTAGTGCAAAAACTTGCATGAAATCAAGGAGAGCATAAACGCCCACCCTAGGTTTGGCACTGTTAGTAGTAGGTGGGGAAAATGATTTATAAGAGGAAAATATTCGTAGTCACCCCTTAAAGACCGCAGGATCCTGGAGGGCGACCAATTGTGGAGGGGTGGGCATAGCCTTAAGGCTATTGAATAGGGACAGACACACATTCCAGCTCCCCAGCAGTTGTGCTAAATGAGAGTGAGGATAGTGCCTGGCGCCTGCGTCAGGAAGGGGGAGTCCAGTGCAGGACTCATTGTTTAGGAAAGCCCGATGGGCCATGTGGGAGCGGAGTACTGAAGAGCCAGGTGGGGACTGGTGCTACAGATTTAGGGCGAGGCTCAGCTAGAGCGCCAGTTGATGGGACTGGCTGTTTGCAGGTTGTAAGATCCTAGGTGGCAGTGGTAGGGGAGGGAGTCCTTGGTGGGTCGGGTAGGGTGGTTGTATCCTGGTCCATGACATCATCAGGATCTTGTACACCCCCTGGCTCAGAGGGGGCGTCATTATCAGTGTGTGAGAGGGGGCGGGATGGGCAGGCACAGTCTGTGGAAGGATGGGGTCCTGCACAACTAGAGCTTATAAGGGGGGAGGCAGGACAACACCCAACAACGGAGTTAGTGTTACCGCCCTTGGGGAATGTGGGTTTAAGGTAGCGGTGGGCCGCTCGTGTATGTGCTAGAGCATACAGGGGATAGGTGGGGGTGGAGTCTTTTCACCGAGGGGAGGGTGGCCATAAAGCAAACACCTCCGGCATTGCAGACACTTCTCTGAGGAGTGGGCCTTTTCGACTTTGCGCGGACGGGAGCAAAGACAGATGGTGCAGTCAAGCCTGATGACATCGTAACGGGCCACAGTGACTACTACAGACGTAGTGGTCTTTGTTGCTCGAATGGCAGGGTCAGTTTGGAGGATGCATGCTGGGTAGATAATGACGTCAGTTGCATTGAGAACCGACTCAAAGGGGGCAAGGAAGAGGTCAGCCTGGTCATCCGGAAGGTAGGCTGTAGGTAATGATTAAAATGTGAATGCCAAAGGCACAATCTATTCTATGTGGATAATACTACCCAAGTGCGAGGGGTGTTGCTTGGCACGCTAAGGGAGGAGGGAGATAGTAGTTGAGCAAATTGGTAGGAGTTGTGGTTCTTAATTCTCCAAGCATCGTGGGGAGTAACTGCGATATTTATACAGAAGTGATAACCCATATAAGTGAGAGAAATATAAGGAAAGAAATGTAAGAAACATGAGTGCGAACATTTTTTTGACACTAAAATCCTGCCAAGAAAATCCCAATAAATATGCGTAAATCTAAGATGGTGTGATCAGAATATTAGGAATAATTATAGGATAATATGACTGAGATTGATCAATAAACTATACATAATCAACTGTGAAAACCCGAACACCAGATAAGAAATAAACTCAACAAAATCCCCAATAATATCCTGAAATAATAATGAAATACCCTATAATATGTCCTAGGTGTCGTAATGTAAGCTGTGTACAGAGGTAACCGAAACACAAACTAAGTATGAAAAATATTCAGTATTATAATGAAATATATATTGGAGATAAACGGAAATTTTAACAGGTAAGCTGCGGATGGCAAATAGGACCTGGTTTGGGGCGGGGCGGAAAGGACGGTAGGGGTTGTTTCCTAGTGGAAAAGGTTGGTTAAGACGCTTAGTTATAGCTTCATAGTAGGGTGAGTATGCAGTGGAGGGTGTGTGTGGGTCAGTGCCTAGGAGGGTGAGGGATCCTTTAGGATTGACACATGCAGAAAAGGAGTAGGGGAAAGGGCAGTTGGCCTGCCCCAGGATGGCAGCTAGGAGGTCGGGGGCGGTGGCTGCTATACGGTTAGCATCTGCATGAGCTGTCGGTGAGGCGCGACGGGCGAAGAATTTGCACTCGACGGAGGGCAATGGTGCTGGACCTTTAGACTGAGGCCAGCTGTCGTTGGACACTGGGTCTTGGGCCGGCATGGGGGGCTTCTTCCCTTTGCCTTTGGTACCTGCAGTAGAGGATAGTCCTGCTGCAACAGCAGCATAGGACTTGTTGGCCGGACAGGACTTGGTGAGTGTGGGTAGGATGTTAGAGGATGAGGGTGGTGCGCGAAACTCGGTTAGGGGAGGGTATTTGCCTGCCCTGTACTCTTGGACTTTCCTGGAGCGTGGGTGGCAGACGGCATATGTGGCTGGATTGCCATACAACTGTTTTACAACAGTCTCATAGCAGGAGAGTTCGGGGTCCGGGACTTGATTCGCCTTTTGTGCAGGTTGGGGTTTAGGGTTGGGGAGAGACCTAGGCTGAACCAGAGCGGGGCGAGGGGGGACCAGGGGAGGAGGAGGGGATGGTCTAGCAGTGTCTCTTGCCGTGACACAAAGGGAGAGGACCCTGACTGTAGCCTCCAAAGCTGCAATCGCGGGTGGGGCTGAAGTAGGGGGAGCGGCGTGGGTCGAAATAGTGGAGGACATCTCATCCACGCGCGTAGTTAGTGTGGCAAGTCGGCTAACTACCTCCTTGATTCCGGAGAGGGCGGTGCATGGGGTGGGAGGATGGAGTCCTCCACAGCGGAAAGGTTGTGGAGGGACTTATCAAATGCG
>QFET01000735.1:0-74832 GCA_003316355.1 Tuber calosporum | reverse complement strand
GCAGAGGTTTGCACCTATTTAAGCAAATAAATTCTAGGATTTAACAAAAAAAAAAAATAACGATCGTTGTGCCCCTCTAAGGTGTGTAGAGATCGGTCATAATTCCATGTGATATTAAAGCTCTACTTGTAGTGTTCCCGGGATTGGGTCGGGGTCAATTGTTGGGGATCAGTCAAGTACCCTGTATTCCCGCACCTGCAGATAGGCTAATCAATTTTATTCCTAACTTAGAGGAGACACCACCCTAACGGGTATACGCTGAATATGGCAAAATATTTGAAGATATATGACTTCACTAGTGGTGGTGGTGGTCACTGCTCTAGCTGGGAATTCCGGGTACTTGAGACTGTCTGAACAACGGCGTAAGTCTGCTTGATATGAGCAGTGGAACGATAACAGAAGGAAAACTTAGGCACCCGCATACAGCTTGTCACGCCCAACGAACATTGCGTTGGTATCTGATTCATCCCTAAATAAAACTGGTGTCATTCCTGACATGAGACACCGCGCAAGGTGTGTTTTCATGATCACATACTCCAACACTGTTCTAGGGATCGGTGGAAAAAATAGTCTCATGATACCGTACTTGACAGGTAAAGGAGCCATCCTAGAGTCTTGATTTAAAACAAGTCCGGGGCTAGCAGACAATGCCTGAATGAGAGTCCCCAGTTATGAGCACCCCGCCGGCAATTGCAAGGCAAGTTGTCTCAACGATGTGCGTTACCAAGGAATTAAAATCAAGCCCTCAAGTTTCTTAGCTCCGGCGGCCAAGTGAGCTGGAACCGCGAACGCTGTATCTCCGCCAGGAGCCTTCATTAGGTCACTTGCCTGCCGCAGGATTGTTGAAGGTCGGTGGGATGACAGCCTTTGACTGAGGTTTTCCATGAAGGGGCTGGGAATGGCCCTAGTGAAAGCGATACGAAATCGGAAATCACCATTAATATGGGGGGTATTCGTACGTCTCGTCGTGCTTATCCTTTCGTCTCCTTGTCTTCCACCTAGACATCATAATAGTCCATATACATATAAGTGTTGTATGCGTGCCGATATCTATTCCATGCCAGCCTTCTCCCCTCCATCCGCAGCCATTCCTTGTTTGCCATACATTCCACCGCATACATTCCATGATGTACATTCCACTGTACCGATCACCAATTCTGCAATCCGGATCATTTCACATTCCAACCAGAGAATTCCGGACAACACTCCCGCTCTTCCTAGCAATTTCAAAAAATGCGGAGGAAGTAAAGAAAAGAAAAATAAACAAAGTTAAAGTAAATCATTATAACAATTCAGCCATCACATCCGGCAAACCTAGCTTGCGTGGAAGAGGTAACGTGGTAATATTTGCCAATTGCTTAGTGGTAGATAATGAAGTTCGACCTTTTGGTCTTCATTGGCAGAGTACATGATGTGGTATTTATAGCGATTAGCAAATGTTTTGTCAAAGGGATAAAGGGAACTTTGTTTTTTTGAAATGTGAGGATAAGACACAATGGTGTTCTAGACTAATTGTAGTAAGAGATATATATGTTGCTAAGGTAGAGGTAGAACAGGGGGGTAAAGGAAATTTTTGAATTAATTTACCTTTACACTTATAATAATTAATGGCAATATTATAACAACATGTGAGCAGGTAGATGTTATGTTAAGAATCTTAATGGTTAAGAGGGAGTTAGGAAAGGAGATGAGGGATCTCACTCATTTGATTCCCTAAATACAAATTAAGAAACCTTTTCAGAGTGATTAGAAATTCAAATGGATTCTAGTAAGTAAGAATATATTCAAATCACATAATAAATGCAAGAGCATTTGAGCACCAACCACTACTATCATCTACAATACCATAGATTAAAGCAATACCTCTGAATCATAGTCAATCAACCAACCTTGCATAGAGTATCTTAGTATACTATCTTTCAGCCACTCTTTAAGGAAAATTCTACTAATAAGCACAGATAGAAGCATAATCTTGAATCCCTGATTTGTTCAAACTCGGAATCAAAGCAAGCTATTATCAAACCTAGAGGCAACATAATTAAGCCCAAAACTGCAGAGTCATTACTATCAATTAGGAAATAGGAATTCATAACAGTCAATATGGAGAGATGAATAGTAAAATGAATAGAGCCAATTTGTATTCACTCTAAACACAGAGACATGAAATTATAAATAAAACTTTGGGTATTGAGACAGGAGGAGATATTCTGGGCTATAAAAAGATTTGAATTAGAATATAAGCAAAGTAGTAAAACTGGAAAAGGCGAGAGGAATCAACTTAAAGAGAGTCTATATTGTAGTCTTCAGAAGCTTGGTATACAAGCATGAATAGAGATGGAGAAAGATATTAGATATCTTAAAAATTTGCTTTGAAACAAAAGTTAATAGTCTAGCTAGCTACAAGACTGAAAAGACTCTTAGAAAGTATATTATAAACAAACAGAAGTCATGAATGCAATTAATTATAAATATAATCAGGAAGGGCTTAAACTTATAATTTCAATAAAATATAACACTAACTCAGGAATAAGGATACCAATTATATGGTAGCTAAATGTGCACAGTTGATTTAGCTATACTGTATTTGTTATCAAGAGAGATGAAGAAATCTCAGGAAAGATTGTTTAGAAATGGGTGCAGTTTTGGGAAAAACAGTAAAATTGCAAAACAACTATAAATCTAACTAGATACCCTCCAGATTCTAGTACCTGATAGACTTGCCTCTTACAAGTTTGAAATATATTTAAATTTCAAATTGATGCAATAGTGGCCCTATAATAATAGGTGTGAAAATTTGTATAAAATATTATTTTTATATAGGAAGAGAGCTTAGATTGCTATCTAGCTACAAACTCCTTTTCAAATATATTTATGAATTCAATCTGACATTATTATAGACTTTGTATATAATTAGGGATTTTCTAAAATTTTTACAGATATGATTAAACTACTATAGTTAAGTTATATGCAACAGGGTTATAATTAAACCTAGAATCTTAAAGAGTAAATTTAGTATCATTGACAACATTAGTTTTCTCTAGTCAAAAATACATATACAGTAAATGCCAAAATGGTCTAATGTAGTGTTATCAGCAAACAATTAGTAGCAGAAAAAAAGACTAGGTAAACCTCTTGGCAGAATGCTTTATTATTACAAATACTTTGATATTTGTAATATTTAAACTAATATCTAGTATAGTTCCACAGATATAGAAACAAAGTCAAATAAGAAAGACTTACAAGAACTTCGTATTAGTATTCTGGCCAAACTACAGGAAGGTTGCCTCCTGAGTTCTGAGAACAAGGGAAAAGTAATTGAAATAAGCTAGCTTCTTACTAATATAATTTGAATATAGGTTAATAATTTTGTATATTGAATCCTAATACCTAAACCTGTATATAATCTTCGATTAAAATAAAAGTAAAATATTTTCACATAGAGTTTATTTGACAAAAATTATATATATCAGTGTTGTATTTAGGTGTATTTTAAGGCCCTGGTTCTTCAGCTATTACAATTTTATTATAAAATTAATGTTTTTACCTTTTTCTCAAAATGACTCTGATTGCGATGTAAACTAAAAGTACTCTTAGCTCAAAACTTGTAAAAATCAATCTTTCTAGTTTTTTTAAAACTGCACCTAAATGCAATAAGCCCTACGGACATATCAACAAATTTAATATTGAGTTCATGGCAAGGGTAGAAGACAAGGAAAAGGATTATCCAGCTTAGTTGCGTAGGAAAGAAGAGCTACCAAATCTATTAGATTATTGCAAAGAAATGCTAAAATAATAGAGCCTAACAGTTGGAATACTTTTGTACGAAGAATACATGAATATTCCCCTGGATGAGACCCAGCAAACCAAGATTGTAAAATCATAAGATGACTCAATAATTGCCAGATACTTTGGTTAAGATAAGACCTTAGAGATAATAACAAGATACTGTTACAGGAAAGGAATTACAAACTGGAACAAGAAACATATCGATTTGGATCCTGAGTCTTGCAGAGCCAAAGCCAATGGTAATTTATGCTTTGGTTGACTACTGTTGAAATTTTCAATTCGTTTCATATGTATATTTCCTATAGTAATATTGTTTACATTTCTGCTTGGTTATATTTAGTTTAAAATAAAACACTAAGGACATTGGTAAAGCTGGAATATATTATATTCTCGATTATATTTTATGATAATGATTGAGAATTAATGTGTGCATTTCTTATCTTGTATGAGGGATTCCTTAGTTAACTATCCAGCTATAGTGACCTTTTATCAGGCATGTATCTTATAATATCATTCAGTTTATTTCATGCAAACCACTTCACATTTTGTATATTTTATTGGGATTTCCTTGGTAGTATTTCAGGGTCAAATATGTTCCCACTTATGTTTATTACAATGTTTTCCC
Source organism: Tuber calosporum (assembly GCA_003316355.1). Lineage (NCBI taxonomy): Eukaryota > Fungi > Ascomycota > Pezizomycetes > Pezizales > Tuberaceae > Tuber > Tuber calosporum. The sequence continues at coordinate 70,421 of QFET01000735.1, read as the reverse complement.
TATTTTGTTACTGAGTACGAGGAGGATACATACCTTTATAATAGCTTATTGCGGCCTACTTTATTTAGTTAAATATGGACAAGAGCTACTACCAATCTACCTTCATACGACAATACGCCTTACTAGTGTGCAGACAGTATACTCCTACTACTGTGTTGTATTAGAATACTCATGCTATTAGATCGTGCCAATATATATAATTTTCATAACTTCAACTAGTATAGGCACCATTTGCAGATTCGGCATCTACTCTGGTAGATTTTATTACACAACAACCCAAATCTACTGGATACAGCAAGAGTATTGTTCAAGTCTACCATTATACAAAAATCACATAATGCATCAGCTTGCAAGAAAATGCAGTCACAGCAGAGATTGCTCTGACATTCATTGGAGGGTATGGGAGGTTCATGGGTTGCCAAGCAAGATCATCTCTAATATGAACACAACATTTTTGAGGAGAATTTAGAAAATTATTGGGCAAGACATTCGACATAAAAAGCAAAATGCCCACTGTGTACCACCCCCAAACTGATAGAAAATCAGAAAAAGGCAACCTAGTACCAGCACACTACCTTTAGGCACTTGTCAACCATAATCAAGATACCTGGTACCACCTTTTACAATTTGTGCAGTATACCTATAACTAGTCTTGAAAAAGTATACATAGGACAAACAGTTTCCTTGCAAACTATAGCTATTATCTACAACCAGAACAAATAATGGAATGAGAAGCTCAAAATCCCTGAGCTACTATGTATACACACAGGATGAAAATGATGCATGAAAAGGTGAAAGAATCTTTCAAGCAAACAAGTAAAGGGATAAACAAGTACTATAATCGCCAAGCTAGTGGACAACAGAACTTCGAAAATGAAGACTAGGTTATACTAAATATGAAAAATATTTGAACTGAGTAACAGTTCAAGATGTTAGTACTAAAACTATATAGATCATTCAAAATCCTAGAGCAATGAGGAGACCTAGCCTACAAGTTAGGAATATCAAAATAATAGAAAATCTATCTAGCATTTCATGTATCGCTACTTGAATTATACTAAGAATTAGTTTAACCTGAAGGAGAGCAGCTACACCTGACACTACAAGACGTTGAAGGGACCCTTGACTGCGAGGTAGAAAATATTACGCAGAGTGAAATAATATCCTAAAAGCTAGGAATTCATAGACGTTCCCAAATACTTCAGGAACCTCACTACTTCGTCAAGCAGAAAGGATCTTCCAAAAATGAGAATACCTGAGAACTATTCAAGTACTTTGAATATGCTTCAGAATTGGTAAAAGATTTTTATTGAAAAATTCTGTAAAGCCAAAGTTGGACTAGGTAGTATATACCAAAGGTTTTTTCCTGCAGTGGCCAAGTTATAGTCGACTGTTTTTAACCCTCCCAGAGGGGGGACTACAGTGGATATATTCCTTGTGGACTAAGCTTGGAAAGAGGAAGCAGAGGTTACAAATCTCAGATATATTACAAGGCTTTAGAGCCTAAAGATTTGCAGTAGATAGGACTGGGGGGTGACTATATGACTGCCACCGACTCTGGCAAGAAGAAGTGTCCAATCCAGAGCTGCTTATCCTTAGTGAGTGTAGATAGAGTAATTTATCTAAGTGTATCTATTATGTATTATAAATTGTTAATAATTGGAATGCATTAGTACGTGAGTAGACATAGGGCAGAAAGAGGGCCTTGGAGACTGATTCCCTGGTATTTTGTAAGATATCCACAAATAGGTAGCATTAAACAGAACTTACTGTATTTATACAGATATTGAAGGCTATCTACTAGTGGAGTGTTTTACTCACTTAAAGTGATAGACAGAGGGAGGGATAATTTGCTGGAGTAGTGTAATAAAGTCACCCTGTAGGAAGATGAATCCTAAGGTTATGACCACACCAAAAGAATAAAAGGAAAATTCACAGGATGTAATGATAAAATGAATGAATCAAGTATTAAAACATAATATTGTTAAGGCCCTGTTCAGCATGTACCAATAAAAATATATCGCAATAAAAGTTGAAAATAGCATATATGCTAATAAAAAAATTCAGTGTTATAAAAATATATAGGCATTCGGCATGGTTTTTACAACTGTGAGAAAAACAGAAACAACAGTCATAAATGGAGGTTAGGGCAAATGCCATAAATAAATTATACCTTGAGAAAAGATTTTTTGTAGATATGACAACAAACAAAAAATACTCCACAAACTCACGGCCAATTCACCTCCTTCTATTTACCTCACCACACTATTAGTGCAGGAACCTCTTTTATTATCTTTACTCTACTTACTCAAAGTGCAAGTTCCTCTCACTAACTATTTATGAATTTGTAATCAGCTAACAGCTATTTTACATGTTAGATTGTGTGAGAATAGGCAATAGTGTTTGGGTTGAAGATAGTCAAAGGTTCTTGGTTGAGGCTCTATTGAGACATGTTGAAGATGGTGATCAGGGAGTAAATGGATTCAAAAAATCAGTTTGGTTGAGTATTGTCAGAGAGTTAAACACTGCTTATAAGGATGCTAGCAATAAACCTTTCACTATTGCTCAGACAAAAAATAAGGAAGTCATAGTAAGTTTTACATCAAGTTACTCTAGTTTCTTTCATTGGAATATTTTAGTATAGAATGAGTTGTGTACTGATAATTATGAAGCTAAAGAAGGAGTTTGATATTGTTCATGCCATTCAACAAAGTTCCGGGTTTGGGTGGGAAGATATTCGAGGTCTGCCAACTGCCTTGGCTGAGGTGGAGAGTTTATCTAGAGGTAAGTTATTGTTCTATTAAAGAGTATCAAAAACTAATTGGTTTGAATTATTTGATAAACTCATAAAGAGGCTACGAAGTACAGGCATAAAGGTTTTCCTTTATATGACTTGTTAGCGAATCTCTGTCTGGAAGTGCGAGCTTCGGCAGGTTTGCTCGTACTGCTTCTCTTCAGTCCGAGGTTGAGGAAGGCAAGGGTTCCCAGAGTGGAGAGACTGAATTGATGGCAACAGGAGTTTCCCAATCACATTCTGTGGAAGATCTGTTAAGACTTCTTGACTTTGATTTCCAGGATGGGCTGGGAAATCCGGAGTTTGAAAATCGGCATGCTTCTCCTATTGTCAGTCAACAAGGATCAAATTCTTTTCACTGTCGGAGATCCACCAAAGACTCTCAAAATTCACCTATATATTCTCTGTCACCAAATGCATTACCGTCACCAGAACCAGTTCGTAAGTGCCGTCGGCAATCAAGATTACACAAGCTTCATTGAGCACAGCACTTACTCAAGCAACAAATGAAGCTATTCACCAAAGAGAACATGGCATCCAGTCCAAACATGAGCGGGCTATTAAGATTCTTGAAGAAAGCTACTTTGAGAAACTATCGATGGAGGACCTTGTGAAGGCAGTTTCTATTTTTGAGGATAGGGCAAAAGCTTGTGTGTTTATTGGACTCTCAGCTGGGATAGTTAAAGATGCATGGATCAGAGGACAAATTGGGATGGAATGGAACTGTTTGGAAGCTAAACTGTTTATTCCAAGTGGTATTTTTCTTTTTCTATCTCTAGTTTAGAAATAGAATTTTTTTCTTTTATCACACCGTACCCTTATGTGACAGACTTCTTAATGTGATCTATGTTGCTCAAGATACAACTGATAATTACACCACATATCTTCAGCTATTTGCTCTCTAATTTCCACCATAGCTCTTGCAGCTGGTTCTACTTCCACACTTGCTACCTCCTGACTTCCATGGTCAATATTCATACACTCCACCTATCCATCACGATTTCCCACATATGACTCCTGTTGCCCTCTTTGTGAACTGTCTTTATTTGATAATGTTAGCAATAAACTAGAGACAGAACAGGATATTGATAGAAATTGAATGTGAATGCAAGTGAGAGCAAACCTGGTTCATTGAAAGAAGAAAGAACACGCTCTGCTTCTGGAGATTCCTTTTGAATAGAGTTATGCAAGCCCATAAGGGCAACTACAAGTTTTACTTGACGAACCATGGGATACTCCATCCCTCCTTGCAGAATAGAAAACCGACGTTTGGGAATTCCAAAAGATCACTCAATCACCTTTCATAATAGAGAATAGCGAAGATTAAAGAGCTCCTCTTTATTTCTTGGCCTATAATTCAATTGAGTCTAGTTAGCTCAATTCTGCAGTTTATTTTTGTATTGTAACTTGGTTAAAAGAGCTGGTCTGAACTTACTTGTTTCGTGATTGATAGTGCTCCTGTAAATGATATCTCACACCACGCTATGGAGTCAAGCATTTACTGCTTAGAGCATACCCAGTATCACCAAGATAGTACTTACCCTCAGGAACTGAAAATCCTTTTTTAAAGCATCTTTAAACACTCTCCCATCATGAGCTGAGCCCTCCCATCCAGACAGTACAAAGTAAAAGTACATGCTGATGGTACGGGCTGCAAACACATTTTGGGAGATCTGCCCCTTGCGGTTATGATAGCTGCTGACATAGACATTTGGAACATGAGCAGCAATATGTGTTCCATCGATAGCACCCAGTGCATCCTTGAAAAATGGATAATAGTTGGAGTTCCAGCGTACTTCGTATGGACATTCATCCACTGGAGGCCTGAATAACTGGTTTGCTAATGCTGTCAAACCATCCAGAACACGGTTAAAAATCTTGTTTAAAATATAATTAGCTTACAACAATTCTCAACTGAAGGGAATAAGCATTTAAAAAAAGTAAAAACTTTAAAACTTACCGGCTCACACTATCTGCACTATGCAGGAATCATTCTTGTAAACCATGATTTGAGCAATTATGCGCCACAGTCCAAACAAGCATAGTTACTTGTTCTCTAACTGCTATGTACTGGGTGCTTCTCAAATGACCATTGTTTTCTAACAAATCACACAACGGAAAAAACACTCTTCTCGACATGCGGAAAACTTCGTGGAACCATTGCTCTCTTGTATATACTGATAAGAGTTCTTCCAAATAAGCTTCACCTGTGAGAAGTGACATACGAAGTCTTGAGGGCTCGAATCCATTACAGATATGTTCACCAACATTTCTGATAATTTGAAGAAAATACGTAGAATCTATACAAGAGTGTAGATTGGTCTTAACAGACTCGGAATCGGAATCGGAGAGACTTCCACCTGACGAAAAGTTGTCCGAATCATTGGCATTGTCTCTATTGATATTTTGCGGTAGGGGCTTATCCATTATAACGAAAACAGGTGAAAAAGGCATGTGGATTGCTTGATTAATCTCTCTCTATTCTGAGTTCTTTTTTAACACATATTAATATTATAATCTTTTTACAATATTCAAAAACATGCATCACATTTCACGATTCTAAACCTAACCCTACAATAAATATATACAATAAAAATATATAAACACAATAAGAATATATGGTGATATTTTTGTATACACTGAACACCCGCCTATATAAAAACTTTAATATGCTAAAATTTATGCTATAAAAGTCACATTTATGCTATAAAAGTGACATGCTGAACAGGGCCTAAGCTAGAGCTTCACTCAATTCAAGTTCTCTACCAAAGGATATTTTTTGATATCAGAGTAGAGTACTGTTCATGTTTACTAAAGTAGAATTATAAAGCCAACAATACCCATTGCAACTCTGACTGTTAATGAGCACCCTTCTTCAAGCAGGATTCATCTGACATCTAACCCTTTTACAATTAACTTCAGGGTTTGTGGATTGCTAGGGTGAGGTAAGTCTATTCAATCTGAAAGACAATCTGCAATGCATTTTAATAATGTTTGCAGAAGAGAAAAACCTTTATGATTGCCTTCTTGTCAATGGCCAACTGACAATCCAACTTTGGACTCACACCTGGTTTTGAGACTCATTGGCCCTATGACATTTTGTCTATATAAGTACTGTAGTCAACCAGGTCTAGTTAGCCTATCGACAGCTGTTCTTGTAACTGTATAGCTCCTACAGTAAGTGATTCTACTAAGTTGGCTAAAGGGGCGCTACCTATAGCTAACCGTTTGGAGACTACCCTAACAGTGATAAGACTGAATACCTCTAGAGTCCTTTAACGTCCCTGTGTAATGACATATCGCCTAGACTATCGTTGCTTAAATAAAAGAGGTTTATTCAGACATACCTCTGTACGTCCCTGACTTCCAAAGGGTCATTCTAAAGGACTCCCATGCATGCCATAAGCGTGCCTTGCAAACCTTTACTTATGATTCTTCAATTGCTTTAGCAAGGAGGGAAACCATGGATAAATTTGACTAAGAAGGATGTAAAATGGGGCTAGTCCATAGCCTATGAGTATTTATTTGAATATCTAAAGGAACTCTGCACTTCTAGTTGCAATCTGACATATTTTAATATATATCTTCCAATGACGTTGGAAACTAATGCTACTCATTTTACATTAGGTACAGCCTTCTTCCAATTTGGTAATAACAAGAAGTAGCATCCTGTCACCAATTACAGAAGGAGGTTACTGCCTACTGAGGGGAACTATCATGTTCAGGACAAAGAAATGACTGCATTTATGACTGTATTCAAGGACTGACATCACCTCAGGTGCTTGGTTGAAGACCAGATTGTCATATATGCATATGACAAGAATCTGCAGTAGTTTGACCATAGAAAGGTCATGAACTGCAGACAATACAGCTGGGTAAGATTACTTCCACTGTTCAACTTCAATGTGGTATAGAAGGAAGGCATGATGGATAGAGGATTATGCATTATCATGATGTAGGAACTACTACCTTGTAGAGGGTAGTGTGCCCCTGGTACATATTCTTTTTCCTCTATGGCAATAGCATATACAACAGGTACTTGATCTCCTGTACCCACAGATGCTACTGACCTGCCAAACTTATCACTTGCAGTCAAGTTTCTTACAGGCTCTCAAGATGGCAGCAGAGAATGAGCAAGTATACCTACCTGTAATCAAGGCCTTGGTAAATAATGAAAATACTGTAGATGCGCATTTCATGGTGGAAAATATTTTAGTCACATACAAGCACCAATGATATGTGACTAAGGATAGGGTATTAAAGCTAGCTATGATGGAATTAGTATATGATACATATATCTCTGGATAGTTTAGAATATATTACAAGATAGCAAGTACAAAGGCAAAGTTCTATTGAGCTAATATGGAAACTTATATTACTAAGTATATCTCTACTTGTAATACTTGTAATCCTAGTAATACCATAAGAGAGGAAGTTTGGTCATCAGCAGCCTGTTGAGCTTCCTATAACACCATTGAAAGCGATACCTAAGGACAATATTGTAGTCTTGCAGAAACTAGATGCATATATCAAGGTTTGAGTCTTTGTTGACAGTTCCTCAAAGATGACTTACTTTATCCCTCTGGCTACTGAGGTGGCAATAAAGCAACAATGTCTTGTTACCATAAATTAAGTTGGGCGGATAGATATGCTCCAGAAGCCAATCAATTCCGTTCAACAACCCAGATTGACATCTAAGTTTTGGATGAGAATCTTGCTCTTACTGCAAGTCAAACTCAATATCTCTACCCACTTTTCTTCCATAAACAGATTATCAAACTGAGAGGGTTAATCAGACAGTGGAATAGTACCTAAGTAGCTATTGTTTATATCAGTAGGATGAGTGAGGTTTAGATTTACCATTAGTAGAACATGATTACACTATATTAGTATCCAAGTGGTATAATGTGTCTCCCTTTTAGGTTAACTACAGGTTTATCCTGATGATCAATTATTCTAGGACTCTATCTAATCATCAAGGAAAACATGCCCACAGCAGGCTGGTCATAGAGGATTGGGTAGGCACAAGGCATAACATTTGAAAAATACTCGAAAGAGCCAATGAGCAATAAAGGAAATAGCATAATTATAACAGAATCCAAGTATGTTTCCACTATTACTACTGACTTGATGTTGGTTATTACTTATTTGGGTTTATACCTGATAAGCGTTACTATTTGGTTGTCCCTTCCTACTTGGTTATGACTTCCTAAGTGGTTATTCTTCCCTTGTTTCGCTTATCACTACTCCTCCTTGCTTCTACCCATTTGGGCATCGCTATCCTACTGCTATACCTACTCGATTTGTATAGTATTAGTGATCTCTTGTTCTTTCTTGTTTGGATTCCATTAGTTGTTTTGTTAGCTGCATCCAGTCGCTTTTAACATTCTGTTTTCGGAATATGGTTACCTTGTTATGCTGCCTCTGTTAGCATATTGTTGGACAAGATGTTTGCGCTTTTGTTTACTTTTCCTAGCTACAATCTTTTATATTTAAAGAGCCTGCAATCCCTTAAGGATTCGGACTCTCAAGCCTCACAGGACTACCATCTTTAATACTACAAGTTGAATGGTCACTCTATTAGTTCTATACCTTTTACCTTGTATATTTAAGACCTATCCATCGACGCCTCTCCCCCTATCCTAATAGTATCTTCAGAGTCCCTTTTGGATTCTCAAGATACTTGGAAGTAGGTTACATTTGATGACCTAGACTCAAGTATACCTTTGATCTTCGGCAGAGGACTGATCACCCTTCGCATACCTTTCCACTGCAGTACTAGAACACCTGCCTGTTTCCAAGAGGGCCTTGAGCGGACTCCTGGCGAGATCAGCTCACCCTACCTAGCAACCATATCACTTCCAAGAGATACCAGAAGGTACTTCAGTAGAGGATCGGAAGCATCCTCCTCCGGACACCAAAGTCAAGCGCCAGTACCTCTACCTGCACCACTATCTGAGGATTCAGAACTATCTTCAGTAGATAGCATCAGCAGCCAAGAAGAAGACCAAGACCAAGCCCAAGCTCCACACTAAGCCCAAGTCCAAGCCCAAGTTCAAGCCCAAGTTCAAGCCCAGGTCTAAGAACAAGTCCAAGAACAGCTCCACCAAGAAGTCCTATTCAAGACTAAACCAAGCTCAGAACCAGAATCAGATTCCAGTCCAGAGGACCCTCCAGGATTAGCACCCCCAGCATTGCCACCTAGAGTACTCAGTCTACTAACAGAGCCCTGAGAACCAAGCCCTGCACCAGACGAGTTACCTAGTCCACCAAGACCACCTAGTCCACCAGGTCTACCAAGCAATCCAAGCCCTACACCCATTGCCATGTCTGTCCCCCCAGAGGGAAATAATCGTCCTAAATAGCTTGCACTATTTACATTCACAGGAGAAGCTAAAGATCGAGACCTATTGAGAATCAACTCATGGTTCAACATAGTCTATCGATAAATCACCAGCTTTGGCATAACTGATGATTCCCCTGAAGCCCTGCAATACTATGGAGCCTATTGCAGAGTGAAAGCCCTCGATATATTCATCCAATATGAAGCATCCCAAGGAGACCATACAGTTGATGGACTCAAGCAGAAAATCGAAGCCTACTACCTCCCTTTCACATCCACAGACACCATCTAGGAACAATAGCTCCAAGTCAAACATAATACGGGGGGAAAAACAGTACAGATTACCGATACTGTAATCAGACTTGAAACCTTGAGAGACAGTCTCCACCCAGCAACAATTTCGGACTATTCAGCGAAGCAGAGACAACTAGATGCCATGGATATCAAAATAAAGTAAGAAGTAAAACCACACATTACTTCAGATACCTTCTTTGACCAGCTAGTGGAGATAGCGGAAAAGCGAGATGCAATTGCCCACTCTACAGGATTCTATGGAAATTGTCAAGGAAATGCAACCTCTAATGCAGTTTCCCACCAAGCACCCAACTCCCACTGAATTATACCCAGCAAAATCAACCAAGGTTCTCTAACAATACCCCTCAGCATCAAAGAGTATCCCAGGCTGAGCAGGATCGGCGCAGAAGAGACAATGACTAGTACCATGGTGGAAAATATGGACACTACTCCGATAACTGTTTTGAGAAGAAGAAACATAGGAGCACCTAGCAGCAAGGAAATGGAGTCCCTGGCGGATCCAGGAGACCCTAGAATGTCTGGAGAACATACCACACCCATGAAGACGATACCCATACAATGGAATCAGTCACAGTTACCACAATCCATGCAGGACCAAGTGGAACTCAATCCCAAGCCCTTGAAGCATATATTACAGTCAATGGCCACAAATCAAACAGACTATTCGATACTGGAACCACAGGAGACAACTTGATATCAGGAAAGTATGTCACAACTCACCAAATCCCTACCAGAGACCTCGACACTCCTATCAACCTGAAGATAGCAGTTAAAGGATCACACACAGCAATCAACTATGTGGCAAAACCTGGGATAAAGATTGACAAGGAAAGCGGCGATATCGCTAAAGCCCTAGTCTGTTCCCTGGACAACTATGATATTTTCCTAGGAATGCCTTACCTTATTGGACACCATGCTGTACCAGATTGTAGAAAATCGATTATCACCTTCCCAGACAAAGGAATCACCTTGACTTGCAAGAAAGCTATACATGTACGACTCTTAGCCATGAATTAAGCAGATGCCCCTAACTCCATTTCCTAGTTTTCTATAGTATTCCCAGGCAAGAAGACAGCGCAATTACCACCCTTGAGAGATGTCAACCACCACATCCAGCTGAAGGACACAATTTCGGACCATAATCTGAGATTCTTCACATTCTCTTACAAGGTCATGCCTGCATACAGAGCCTTAATCGCTGACTGGAAAACTAAAGGAATCATATACCCAAGCAAGGCACACAACCCAGTCAACATATTCCCAAAGCTGAAACCCTATTGCAAAATTAGACTGCTTGCAGACCTTGTCCCCAGGAATGATATTACCATCAAGGACCATGGAGTGATTCCCAACCAAGCCAGGATACTCAGAACTGTTACCTGAGTAAAGTTCAGATCCACCTTATACCTAGCAAATAGGTACTTCCAAATTTGAGTTCTCCCCAGTGATGAGAAATTCAATACCATCAAGACACCCTTTGGATCCTTTGCATTCAGAGTTATCCTGGAAGGAGATGTCAATGCCCCTGGTACAGCTATGAAAGTTATAGAGTTTGTCCTAGATGGATTTATTAGAAAATAAGTTTGGGCCTACATGGATGACATTACCATCTACTCAGAAACATTTGAGGAGCATATTTTGCACACCAGATCAGTCTTGGGAAGACTGAAGCAGCACCAAATCAAAGCATCACCAGCCAAGTACAATTCTTCGCCACCAAGCTCTCTCTCCTAGGTCATGTTATAGATGCGGGAGGAATTCATGCAAACCTGGAAAAAATTCGATCGATCTAAGACTCGCCTACACCAACCTTGTATAAAGCAGTTTAGACCTTTATTGGAGTTGTGATATATCAAGCACAATTTCTCCCACACCTTGCCTCCACTACTGCCCCACTCACGGAGCTAATTTCCCAAGATCTGTTTGAATAGCGACCCCTGCATGAGGAAGCCTTCAAACAGTTTAAGTGGCAGGCTAAGGAGACAATTCCGCTTGGCCCTATCTCATATGAGACATGAGCTAATCCAATATACCTCATTACTGACGCTTCTAAGATAGGATCAGGAGCATGGGTTGGCCAAGGATCCTCCTCTGAGAAAGCATACCCTACTGCAATCCACAGCAGAGAGTTTGCAACAAGTCAGCTGCACTACCCTGTCCATGAATTGGAACTTTTGGTGATTGTGGATGCCATTGTGGCATTCCATCCAATTCTAGATTGCACCAAGTTCACTCTTGTGTTGGACAACAAGGCACCATCTTTTTTCCTAAAACAGACTGACTCTTCTTACCGCCAAACTAGATGGCGCATGTTACTGTATTCTTATGATTTTGATATCACACACAGACCTGGTAAAGACAATATCCTTGCAGATGCACTATCAAAGATATATGAAGACACTCCTGCCGAAGAAGACCAAATACTCAAAGACGCTACACAGAAGAAGCCTACACAGACTACCTCCTCCTCCCTGAACAGTGTATCAAGACACTACCTTAACATCGCCCATGCACTAGACCCTTCTTCTGCCCTCACTCTTCAAGTACCCTCTTTCATTCTTACCCCTGAACACCACTCCATGTGGAACTCACATGATTGCATTAGCACCAACCCCTCCAGCTCCCAAGAAACGAGTCACTAATTAGATTCTCTTGAACAAGCCATGGATAAAGCAGCTGATACCCTAGAGCTTGCACCCAGTGCAATTAATGGATGTGAAATCATTGTGACCTCCTCCTATCTCAGGAACACCCAAGAGCCATCCCATGCCACAGGGCTTATTGAGCGAGCTAAAGCTCAACTGTCTGCCCTTGCGGCGAGAATTAACAATCCTCTAGGAGATATGTACCAACCACTGCATCCAGATACTATCACCAACTGCTTTAAATGAATCCATGATTCTATCACCCAACTGGAATCCCCTGCAGTCACCACCTCCGGAAATATCGCCCCCAGCAGCACACCTAGTGAACCTGAACCTCAGCCCACACGAATCCCTCCTCGACCCCCAGTCAATGAACAGGACCAATGTCCTGAATCTAATAGATACAGAGCAATGCATTGGACTGCCAGTGTCTTGGACGAATGTCAAACTCACATAAATGGAAAGAATACAAGTTACTTTCCCTCAGGATCTTGCGATATTCCAGGACCCTTGCCTCTTGACTCTTCCTCCAACTTTTTCTCCCCTAATCATCCTAAGCACAGAGTAGAGAACAGATGGGCTGTTCGTCCTCCCCTTCAAGATGATGATGGCTACCCAGTTTTTCATACAGTTATTCATAAGGGAAAAGAAAGAGAAATACTGGATATAGACCAAGGATGGGACCTACCTACCCCAGAAGAACCCGTCGGTTATGAAGATTGCTTCCATGATCAGCCCTCTTCATTGCTTGACCTGCGTTCTTTTCAGCTTACCAACTACATGAAAGGAAAGTAGTACTCCGGCATTCAAAATGCTACCCTGAATGACTCTCTCCTTGAGGTAGTTACCAAGGCTATCCACCACCCTAACTAGCTCTTATATGATGGAGTTCTCGTCAGAAAGGGGATGGATGACAGTAGAGACTGTCCTTATGTCCCCTATGAAGCAAACTATCAAGGTGCTAATATCAGAAGCGAAATTGTGCACATTACCCATGAACAAATGGTACATATGGGTTGGCAGAAATGTTTTGAATATGCATCAAGACACTTCTACTGGCTCTCTATGAGGAACCATTTTAAAGACTATGTCCGCAGATGCCACCTATGCCAGCTCAACAAGCAACCTACCAATGTCCCTGGAGGATGAGTCACCCCCCAACCTGTCCCCAGACAGCCATTCTCGTCCCTTGCAATTGACTTTGCAGGACCCTTCCCTAGCGATTCTAAGCTTGAACTCATCATAGTTTTCTTGGATCAATTCAGTGGCTTTACCTACCTCATACCAGTCTCCCAGAACATCACAGATATTGAAACAGCACATACCCTCATTGAGAGAATTTTCTCCATTCATAGTTTCCCTACCTCCCTAGTCTCTGACAGAAACCCCTAGTTTACCTCACGCTTTTGGACACAGCTAATGGTGAATCTTAATGTTGATCTCAACATGGCTACAGTATACTATGACCAGACCAATGGACAGACTGAGCGCGGAATCAGAACTGTTCGCCAATGCCTTAGGAACTATGTTAATCCTAAAGGAACCAAGTGGGTTCGCCACCCACCTCATATCCAGACTGCAATCAATGCAGCCCCCAGTGATAGCACAAAACTCTCCTCCTTCGAAATCACCTTGGGCAGACTGCCAAACCTCCTCCCTAGCGTCAGAGTCCTTCCTACTTCAGTACCTGCAGTAGATGAGATTGATTCATAGATCATGAAGAATCAACAACTTGCTAAAGATGCACTCAAAAGGCCAGAGCACACCAAACCACCTCCAGCGAAAACAGAAGAAAGGATGGACCCACAATCATCCCCAATAAAACTGAAGTTATCCTCAAGTTAGTACCCTATGTCCATAAGGTTGGACAAAATCACCAACTAGTTGGAGCATGGTTAGGACCCTTCTCAGTGAGCGAAGGACCTGACAGACATAACAACTACAAACTTATACTCCCTCTAGTGATGGCAGGAATCCACCCATGGATCCATCACAGCCATCTTCATATTTACCTAAGACCCAACCCCTTGGCCTTCCCAGGAATACCTGAACCCGTATCCAAACAACCTGTCACCATCGATGCCAGTAGACATCAGCAATAGGAAATCGAGAAGATACGCAAAGTTGAATTTATCGCAGAAAAAGACATTCTTGATCCATTGGAAAGCCTATGACAAAATTGAAGCAATATAGGAATTCCTCTATAACCTAGAAGGCCCCAGCACCCTCATCTGATCCTACTGGTTCGATACCTACAATGAATCTATACCTTTCAGACTCCCTTGGTCCCATTGCGAGACTGTCACTGCCTGAACACTCCAGAAACCAGACTATGCCCCCTTCTGACCTGAGCTTGACCCTGACAGATTTTGGAAACCTCTTTAAGGCTCATACTAGTCAGAATGTGATACCAGCACAACAGTCTCCACCTTGGATGAATCTGACATGGAAGGCTAACAGGTACATGGTATTGTCTTCGCTACTATGAGGCTTATAAAGGTGTAAGGTCCTGACACTAGTGATGGATATAGGTTTACTTATTAAGTTATATGTTTTGAAATTGAGTGGAATGCTACAAAGGCGGGTAGGTCATTAAGCCCTTTAGGATATTCCTTATTATTTTGTTTGTTTTTATTTTCTTTTAAGGGGAATGTAACGGAATCCTACTATATTTCCACTATTACTATTAACTTGGTGTTGGTTATTACTTATATGGGTTTATACCTGATAAGTGCTACTATTTGGTTGTCCCTTCCTACTTGGTTATGACTTCCTAACTGGTTATTCTTCGCTTGTTTCGCTTATCACTACCCCTCTTTGCTTCTACCCATTTCCGCATTGCTATCCTCATACTATACCTACTGGATTTGTATATTATTAGCGATCTCTTGTTCCTTCTTCTTTGGATTCCATTACTTGTTTTGTTAGCTCCATCCTGGCGCTTTTAACCCACTGTTTTTGGAATATACTTACCTTGTTATGCTGCCTCTATTAGCATATTGTTGGACAAGATTTTTGCGCTTTTGTTCATTTTTCCTAGCTACAATCTTTTGTATTTAAAGAGCCTGCAATCCCTTAAGGATTCGGACTCTCTAGCCTCCCAGGACTATCATCTTTAATACTAGAAGGTGAATGGTCACTTTATTAGTTCAATACCTTTTACCTTGTCTATTCAAGACCTATCCATTGACGCTTTTCCTCCCATCCTAAGAGTATCTTCAGAGTCCCTTTTGGATTCTCAAGATACTTGGGAGTAGGTTACAATATTTAAAACTGGCTACAATCTCCACAGTAGGTCCTCCTAGGGGATATCTCCCAAGCCAGAGCCAATAAAGCTAAAAGAGGTATATTTGATAACTGAAACATTGTACTTAGGTATCAATAGTAAATTAGGATTCTAAGAGGTAGGATCCCTTTGTAGTTAAATGAAAGAGAGGAGTACAAGTATATGAACTTGTACTACCTGCATGGGTGATGATTCATCCTCTCTTTAATGTGGTACCACTAGAGCTTTAACGCCTCCCTGGGTCTATCAGGCACCAAGAGGTGTGCTTCTCGGTAAGGTATAACAATAGTAACTCAGATCCCTAACTCACGGTACTTCAATTGAGTAATACTACCCGAGATATGGATAAGTTGTTTAACAGCCCTCGATTACTATATCACCAGCTTCACATTGTCCTAGACAGACTTGCTGTAGTTTTGTGCAAGCTGAAAAGAGTCTCTGCTCAACAAAGTACATTGAAAACTCAGTCAGTTGAAGTCTGCCCTGTCTAAGATCCAGAGGGGCAGTCTTAAATACATGATTTCACTCTTTCCAAAGCTTTTCATTTCCTCCCTTTTGATTTGCAATCAACTGATATAACCATACTCCACTTGTAAAGTGCTCTAATAAAACAAATGCCTTAAGCACCTAAACAGTACTGCAAACAAAATATCTATCATCCCGATACACGAAACAATACATAAAACATTTTGGCTGTCAGCCTGATACATGAAACCCAATATAAAACAACCTAAGTATCAGCGATACTTGAAACAAATCATAAAACAAACCAAGTATCAAACGATACTTGAAACCAATAATAAAACAAACTAACCCCTTACTAGTCCTGCTAGTTTCAGTTAGCCTTGTCAGCCTTAACAATAGTAACCAATCCTGGTTACACCCCAGATATAAAATAACTGTTTCCAAAAACAAAACTAAAAAACAATTTCCATAATCACGAAAATCAAAATCAAAACCAACTCTAGATAACCTCGCCATCATCTGAGATCCCTGAGTCGTCATAGTTGCTCTCCAAGTAGGGTTTCCAAAATCGATCGTCCACCTTTCCTTTATCTGCACACTCTCCATACACTGGTGTCTTTGGCGTAAATCGGATCTCGATATATCCTGTAATGATAGGAAATTGGTTGCCTGGACAGTTATCTGTCCACCATTCTAGCACAAGGTTTATAGCGTTCTCCAATCCCTCAACAGGCTCCCTGCTGTTCTCAGAATCCGCATAACCTTTCCAGTTAATAAGGAACTGGTTCCGTCCATAGTGTTTGCGGTGATCCAACACTTGCTCAATATCCTATTCCTGTTCCTCTTCAAACAAGATGGGTGCATGTTTCGTATAGGCCCTGCCAGGGAACCTGTTATCATCATTTGCTATGAACATCTTAACCGTTGAGCAATGAAATACTCCTTCCTTGCCCGGTAAATCTTAGCATCCATCTTGACTGTGTAGTTCTGGGTGTAGGTATCGTATTTCAAAACCTTGAACAGTCCTTGCCATCTTAGTTTCAGCTTCTTGCTTCTACCAGATTCCGCTGTGAATCGGTCTCCCCAGACTAACAATTGTTCGCCCACATCAATGGGTTTGTGGGTGGTCCTTCTTCTTGCTGCCATCCTGGTTCTCCTAAATCTCGCCCTCTTGAGAGATTGATAGGCCTCATTTCGCAATTCCTGGTGTCTGTTGAGGAAGTCATCGGAGGTAGGCACCTAGGTGTGTCTGACTCTGATAGTCGACAGCATAGGGTATCTTGTCCATACACTGCTTTGTATGATAACATGTTCAGGACATCAGAATAACCTGCATTCTTGTAGGCTGCTAACTCGGGAAGTACAAGTAACTAGTTGTTCAGGCACTTGTTAAGAACATTCCTTACGGCGGTCATAAGTTCTCTAATCTATTTCTCAACCTGGCCATTAGTTTCATGGTGTCCAGGTATTTCCTTAATGTGTTCGATGCCAAAAGACTTCATGCTTTGGGCCCAGAATGGTGATATAAAACATGGGTCAGCATCACTGATAAACGAAGTAGGTACTTCATGTGGAGTGAAGATATAGAGTCGGAGCAGGGTGAGGGTCCCAATCGCTTGACTGCTTGAGTGTGTAGGAATAAACCAAGTGAATACAAACGCCCAATTCACAACTACCAGTACTCTGTCATACTTGTTGTATTCAGACTTGTTGAATGGTCCTGCAAAGTCAATAGTGTAGGATGGAAATCTCTGGGAGGGTACTGGCATAGACTATGCCTTTCCTTCAGGTAGCTTGTTGCATTCCTTATTCCTTAGGCATAAAGCGCATTCTTGAACATAGTCTTGACAATCCTTCCAAATCTCGGGCCAAAATATCTATTCTGTAGCATAGTGTAGGTTCCTATCAGCGCTGTAATATCGTCTGTTGTGAATCTCATCAATAACGATCTCCCTGAGGGTCATCCCATTCACTTCATATCCATTAGGTATATATAGGCAATCTTGACCACCCCTGGTCGTTGCATACATCAGTCCATCGCCGATCCAATAGTGGGATAGCTTGCCACCTCTTCCAGTGTTGCTAAGTTCAGAAGCTTGCTTGTACAGGTTATCGTTCCTGTAGGCCTCTACCATCTGTCTTCTCCATTGGCTGCTCATCTCTGCCACCACTGCTGCCATATCCCGTTAATCCTGTACTTGCTCCAGGCATGGTACTTCCTCCTCCTCGTCCAAGTAAAGCACATAGAGGGTACGCTGATGGTGAGGGAGGGTAGGTGGCTCGATGACTGGTATAAGACTTGGTTGGCTGAGTGCCGCATTGAAGTTGAGGGGCCACTTAGGCAAATTTGATGGTTGTTGGTAAGGACTGTCCTGGTCCTGATATTCCAAAGTCATATATCTTAGTTGTTCGTTCAAACTTCGCCTAATTACATCCAAGTCCAATACTAGCTATGGGAGTAGCAAGATGCTCTTTCTTTTTCCGTAAGTAGAGACTAGCTCAGGTGGAACTCTCTTGTCCAAGAGCTTCACGTCCTGATGGATGGTAGACTGCCGATCATAACATGCACTAAAGTGCATGGCCGCATGGTTTCCCTCGTCATCGCTGATCTCTAAGGTGACTCAGTCTCCCCCAACCTTTCCCTGCCCTGATAGAGCAATCAGAATTATACGATGAAAGTGGTTCCTCAACAGGAAGTGGTTCAAAGTGGGGCATATTTGAGGATATAAAGGTTTGTTGTGAGGATTTGAATATTCTGCGTTAGTAGGGTCTTGAGCGTAGTTTAGTTTAGGATCAAATTGCTTATAAATACGGGAAAGAGTGTCAGCTAAATAGTTTCTCTTCCGAGGCCTATAACACATCTTTGCCTCGTATTTTCCCAAATGGGTTCGCCACCTAAGTTGCATGCATGAGGGGCTCTTAGCCGTCTACAGGTACACCAATGGTGGATTGTCGGTTATGATCGTAAATTCATGCCCTGCAAGACTATGATTAAAGAAGCTTAGGATATACATAATTGTAAGTGCCTCCTCATCGGTAGTTCCGTAATTCATTTGTGAGTGGGTGAATTTCCTACTGTGCAATGAAGCAGGCCTCGCTGTTTCATGTGTGTCTCCTTGTCCTACCCCAGCTCCTACCTCTGAGTCAGAGGCATCTGTAATGAGCCATATCTTTTGTCCTGAGGTGTGGTTCATCGGTCTCATGACCTGATTCTCTTTGGTGCTCTCCTTCACATTCTCAATGCATTGATCAAATGTTGGTGTTCAGAGAAACTAGTCATTTCTGGTAAGATCCATCAAGGGTGCTGTTATCCTGGTAATATGTGGTAGGAATTGGCTAATGTAGTTTACCAATCCCAGGAACTCTGGGAGTTGCTTCCTATTATTCGGTGTTTCCCACTCCTCAATCCTATTGATCTTTTCAGGGGATGCTTTAGGCCCCTTGTCATCGATGACGTGACCTATTACTTGCAATTCTCTTGCAAAGAAGTCCGCTTTTTTCGACCTGTCACAGACCGCTTTAATGTGTTTCAAGTGGTCGGACTCTTCATAGCAGAATATGAGTATATCGTCGATATAAACCCACACAAATTCTCATAGGCAATCTGAGAGTAGCTCAGACATGATCCACATGAATGTTCCTAATGCATTCATGCCTCATTGTAATATAACTTTGCTTACGAAACCTACCAAGGGTCTTTTGAAAGTGTTATATTTGACATCGTCAGTGTGAATCCTGGTTTGAAAGTAGGCATCGCTTAGGTCAATCTTGCTTCTGTATCACGCAATTCCTAATGCATTTAGTAATCTCCTTTAGTTCAGAATAGGTTCATCATCATTCTGAGTATTGTCATTTCTCGATGAAAGGTCCGTTAAACATCCGATCCTGCCATCAGTCTTGCCTTTGACTGACACAAACATCAATGTAGTTCCTGGAACTCCTGCTCTTTTGAGGACTCCTACTCGCAGTTTCTGGTCTAGCCATGCCTGGAGTTGAATCTCGTACTTTTCTGATACTGTGTATGTTGGCATCGTCTTCAGATTCTCTGGATCCTTCAATATGATTCAGTAGTTGATCTTGCTTAAATCTGGAAACCTTTTAGGAATCGGATCTGGGACTACCTTAGGGTATTATTCCATTATCTCTTCTGTAGTTGTCACAGCTGCTCGAATTCTGGCACTTGTTGGTATGCAATTGGCCCATATCTCATGGTTAGGAAAATGAATCCTCAGCTTTCAACATTCGACTGATGCAGTTGTTTCACGATAGGAATGGCATTCCAATCAAGGCATTGTACTTGGCTAAGTATATCACCATCATTTTATTACCAGTTGTCTTCATCTTCCCAATCGCTATGCTGATATTACATTCTTTTTGGAATCAGATCGTGACCCTTTCATAGCTATATGAATGCTTGCACGAGTTGCTATTTCGGTACATGGGATTCCCTGTATAGTGACAAAGGTTGCGCTCATAGGTCTATGCCTATTGTTCCTGTATCAAATAGGACTCTCACTTGTTTGCTGTTAATCAGGATCGTTCCTTCCAATTGTGTGTGAGTCTTACCACCCTTGGGTAGCGTGTACTGTGCCGATGCATTGGTCTTGACTTCTAGGACGTTAACATATACTTCATCTTCGGTGCTGGCTTCTTCAACTCGGTTCAGCCATGTCTCCTTCTTGGGTGTCTTTCCTTTCCCCTTTTCGCTTTTGTTGGGACAATCCTTTGCCAAATGTTCTTTACCTGTGCTGGCATAGCATGCTCCCTTTTCTTTTGTAGTCTTTATTATGCTTGATTCCTTTTTCTTCCATTAAGGTTTGTTGTCCTTCTTGGAGTTGTCTTCCATGTATCGATCTTTGTGCTTATCCTTTCCACAGGCTTCTGTATCATGGAGGTTTGCATTGAGTCTTTATGCATGGGCTATCGTAGTCAGGATTGTTTCGCTAGAATCATACCATGTTTCGACATCTCACCTTAAGCTAGTATGAATAATTTGGAAGAATCTTTGGATAAAAGCATATTCGGAAATGGTGCCTTCTGGTAATCATGATCGGTACATCAACAGGTCTATAGCCACCATTGTGATGCGATGCGTTTTCCAATCTTGACTTGCTCTATCTCATGGAATCGTTTATAAAGGTCATCGTTCTGTCTGGATGAGTGGAATCATTCTCTTAGCTAATCAATAGGCTAATCTCTGGTTAAGTCTTCACCATAGCTTTCTGCCACCTGAAAAGCTGCTTCCTGAGCTCTTCCTTCTGTGTACAGTATGCAATAGTTTCCCGCTCCATGTATTTTGGAGTGAAATCTATCTAGTCTTAAGTATAACTGGACTGACTGGTACCAACGATCGAACACTTCTGGCCTAAGGTGTTGTCCTTCACCACCAAACATCCTTGGTGTAGGATCCTTGATGCTAAGCTTTGCTGTAGTTGCTAGTGATGGCTATCTAGCCACTGGTGCATTACTAGGTCCTGGATTAGACATATTGTCAGAATCAGGTGAGCTATCAGAGCTCTCTTGGCTGTCTGAGCTGCCTAGATCGTCCTTGGTTGCTGCTGTTTGCTTTCCCTTCAATCCCTTTATTGTACTGGGGATCTTGGGTG
Source organism: Tuber calosporum (assembly GCA_003316355.1). Lineage (NCBI taxonomy): Eukaryota > Fungi > Ascomycota > Pezizomycetes > Pezizales > Tuberaceae > Tuber > Tuber calosporum. Next base: position 48,967 of record QFET01000735.1, on the reverse strand, counting down.
GAGTCCTTGCTTTCTCTGTAGCTAGTTCTTTCGGCGATTCCGCTAGCAATTGCTTTTCTTGGTCTTGTGATAACTGTCATTCTGCTTCGTCTACATTGAACCTAGATACCGTTGATAGTTCACCTTTGGGGCTCTGAGTGCCTTTCTTTTTGGTAAGTTCCTATTGCAGGATCTGCTTACCTGACCTAGTATGAAGTCACTCGTCACCTATCCTGGGCAACTGCTTGCAACCCTGAGGCTTCGTAACCTCTGCCTGCTTCTAACTTAACTACTTGTTGAAGTTAAAAAAATGTACAGCCTCCCTGAGTGTATCAGGCACCAAGAGGAGTGCCTCTCGGTAAGGTATAAGGATAATAAATCTGTTACCAAACTGTGGTGACTTCCAGTGAGTATTACTACCGGAGATCTCGATAAGTTGTTTAACAGCCGTAGATTACTATATCGCCAGCTTCGCTAAGTCCTAGAATTACATGCTGTGGTTTTGTGCGAACTGAATATAATTAACTTCTAAAAAAGTATATTGAATACTGTCTCTGTCGAAGTCTGAGCTGTCTAAGATCCAGATGGGCAGTCTTATATACATGATTTCACGTTTTCCAAAGCTTTCCATATCCTTCCATTTGATTTCCAATCAACGGATATGATCAAGCTCCGCTTGTTAAGTCCCCTAATAAAACAAATGCCTTATGCACCTAAACTGTACTGCATTAAAATATGTATCATCCTGATACACGAAACAAAACAAATAACATATCGGATGTTTGCCTGATACATGAAACCCAATATAAAACAACCTAAGTATCAAACGATACTTGCAACCAATCATAAAACAAACTAACCCCTTACTAGTCCTACTAGTTTCGATTAGCCTTGTCATCTTTAAGAATAGTAACTAATACCGATTACAAGAGTCATATTGACAATATCCAATAAGTAGGTTAGCAAAGGGAGTGACAGTCTGTGATATTATAGATTTGAAGCTCAACCATATTATATAGTAAAGACTATTGATAACAGCCAGGGTTATAGAAGTGTAAATATAGGTTTGCTTAATGCATCAGCAAAAATAAATCCCACGTCGGATCCGTCGCCGTTGCGTCCCCTGCGTCCTGTGCATCCAGAGTTGCGTTGCAACACCCGCCCACATCCCTTGCATTGCGCATTGCCAGGCGACGCGCCCGGAGTCCTGAACCCAGGTCGCGTGCCAACAACATCCTGTTTACCTCCTACCGCTGGTTCTACCTGCTTCTTCAACTGATCGCGCCATCTTCCGGCCCTCTCTTGCGTGCCTCCAGAAGCATCTCTCTTGTTATTCTAACAATTCGCTCCTTCTGGCGTGCTGGCCGGCCTGCGTCCTAACTTCTCTAGTTCTAGTTCAGACTATCACGTCTCGCCAGTATGGCATTATGGTTTATTATTATTTTGTTTCTAGCTGATATCTATATACATTGCAAGTCCCTGGCAGCCTCATAAAACACGGGAGAGGGGGTGTCCTGGAGCCGAAATCTAGTCTACGCATCAGAGATCGCTGTTCCGTAGAAAAGATTCCCGCTCCAGGACCCCCCCCATGCTCGATTCCCCCATGTGGACTTAGAATACCAACATTTAGCCCCACCCTGGGGTTTTGATATTTAGATTATTCAATAAACCTCATTAAATGTTCGCAAATCAATCTGGCTGTTGACGAGCCCGCGCCTGTATGCCATCAGTATCAGGTGCGCTAGGCCGAGGATTGTCCCTTTATGTACTATGGTAATCTCACGGGCGCCCTCCCTCTTTTGTACTGTAATAAGGCCATGCACATTCGACACGTGCCCCGAGTTGACTGCACTCAACATCAGAACAACGGCGACACAGAATACAGTATCCCACTGGGTATAATCACAGATTTTGCAGAGGGCTACAAGCTTTGACAGCAGACGCCTCCTCAGCACACCATGCGTCTCTTCTGTGCCAGCCTGTACCCAAACCCAATCATTGCGGCTCCCCTGGTTTCCGAATTGTTGTGCCCCAGTGCATCGTGCCCGGTGGACGTCGTAAACTTCTGTCTCTTGGAATGCAGGGACTGGGATTTCGAGTTGCTTATTAATTCAAAATGAAGTGATCGGAGAATTGCTGGAACTTCAGGAAGGCTCTGTTCTGCAGGTAGGTTATACCGGATATATCAGATCAATTCACGACCTAAAGTCTCAAAGGGGACTCCTGAGACCTGGCTAAAATCAACGGCGTTGAACACGTCATTCCGACGCCCTGTTACGATCCTATGCTGAAAGCTGGTTTTGCAACAGGTAACTACTTCCCTTTGGGTTAGATGAATATGACCGGGCCATTGTTATAGTCCGGTAAGGGGCGTGGCGCTAATCTCAGCCACCAGGGTAGGAGTACTATTGCAACGACTAGTACTAGGCCGATTTCCACTATTGCTCTTAGGCCTATGCCTACGTTGTCTTGTTAGCAGAACCCTATGGTTCCTATCACACAACGTCAATAGGGGAATAGAACGGTAAAGAGGTAAAGTAAGTGTATAGGAAAGAACTTAGATGGTTGTGTGAAGAGTCCTAACCACAAGTCGCCTAGAGGTCCTTATAAAGGCACTCTTCCCTCAACCCTAACCCTGGTGACTCATACCTGTGAGTCACACGAGCTCTATGACTCATACTGAGTCATAGTATGGAATCCATCAGCTAACTCCTCTGAGTCAACTGCGTCGCGTGCCAACCAATCATAACTCTTAAAAAAAGTCATGTGCGAAAATCATTACATCATATGACTCACAAATGTGAGTCATGCGCACGATCAACCAATCCCAACATAACAATTATTGCTTAAGTGTGCATCATGTGAAACCCTATGACTTCTAATGAGTCATAGTGCGAAATATAACAACCTAGTGACTCATAACTATGAGTCATGCAAAATCTTGCCATGCTTAGTCCCCAATCGTGACATTAGCTCCTTTCTCCCTTAAGCCTGAGTCCCTTGAGGCTTAACGTCCCATCTTCGTCAGGCTTTCTCCAAACCTGAGCAATTCCTTTTTCAATTTCCGAACTTGATGTTCGGACGACTGTTCGTTCCTCCGGACTTCCTCTAAGGTGGTGTGTGCCGCCCTAATAGTCCGGTCCCGGTCATCAATCATTCTCTCTTATGTCCGCATATCAGTTCTTTGTGCCTTGATTGTGGCTTTGGCAGTGCCAAGATGTTCTTGTAGCACTTGCAACTATCGTTGCAATCTCTCTTCGTCGGGGATCGTCTCGATTTCAATTTTTTCGCCCCCCACTCCCTTCAACTGTGTCCTCACGATTGTTTTTCTTTTCCTAATCCATTCATCGTTTTCCGTAAGGGGTGCCACTTCCCCTGTTCGTCTTGTGTAAAACCCTGTATCGATTTTATCTTGTCTGTGAGTACGACAAGTGTCCTTGAAACAGTGTTTCCAGGATGTCTCCTTAGGTGGTTGTTGCGGTTTGCGCAACTTGAGCTGTCGTGGAAACCAATTGCTTCCTTCCTTATCGTGTAAATGAGTGTTGCAGTAATCATAGTAACAGGCAGTCTACGAAAGAGTGTTGTGTGCTGCCTGCTTTTCCCTTTCGTCCTGAGTAGCGTATGGCGGGCTGGTAGGTGTAGTGGCCCGGGGGCTATCGCCCCAGCCTTCGTCTGGGCCCAATGGCATTGGGTCTTGCCTTGTGGGTTCGATTTTGACTATAACCCACACGGGCTTTTCTTGGGTACTGCTGATGGAAACGTTCAATCGCGATGCTGGCATTGTTGAAGTTCTCCGCAGGTTACCAAGGTTTGTCGTATTCTGGTGAGTAGCCGGTCCACTTGGCTCTGTATTGTAGGCGTTTGCGGGGTATGCACGAATCAATGATTTCTTCAAGTTCGTACTCGCTTTCTCCTTCTATCTCGATTGGAGGTGGTGATGCTTGCTTTTGTGAGGGAAACTGGTTGCAGTGATATGGTTCGAGAAGTGAGATGTGGAAAGTGTTGTGGACCTTCATCCGTTGGGGCAAGGCCAATTTATAGGCACTTGTGCCCACCTTCGTAAGGATCTTAAATGGTCCGATTTTCTTGTAATCCAGCTTCTTGCATGGTCTTGTGGTCCTTATATTCCTTGGCAGTAACCAGACCATATTGCCAGACTGGGGATTCGGATCGGGTTTTCTGTGTTGATCGTAGTTTTCTTTTTGTCGTATTTGTGCACAGACAATTTCCTGACATATGATACTGTGCAGCTGACCTATTTCTTCCTTCTTGGTTCTTTCTTTCGTTATCATGTGGCCAATTGCCTCATACTCCGGGTGGTGACCATAATTAGCATAAAATAGTATGGTCTTTATTGTTTCCTGCTTTGCGTTGTTGTATGCAAATTCAGCCAGTAGTAGTAGGTCAGCCCTGTCGTCTTGTTGATAGTTGATGTAGGCTCATAGGTATTGTTCTAATATGCCATTTGTCTTCTCGGTTTATCCATCAGTTTGAGGGTGGTAAGCGGTACTCAACCTCCTTTCTATCCCTAACGATTTCGTCGTTTCTTTCTATAAGTCCGATGTAAACAAGGTTCCTTGATCTGTGATGATATCCTGCGGCAGTCCATGTATGCGAAAAATTTCCTTCAGGAATATTTGCACAAAGTCCGTCGTATTCATATCTTTGTGCAAGGTATAAAATGAATCATTTTCGTTAATCGGTCGATCACTACCAGTATGGCGTTATAACCGGCTGATATCGGAAGGTCAGAGATTAAATCCATTGCTATGGATTTCCATAGTTGGTGGGGTCCTTCGTTTGCCTGCAGTAATCCGTATGGGGCATGATGGATTGCTTTCGTTCTTTGGCAGATATCGCAGTTTTGGATATATCATTTGATATCGTCTCGCATCATTGGCCAGTAATATTGCCGAGCTAGCAGGGCAGTAGTTTTGTTTGTCCCTCCATGGCCTGCTGTTGGTGCATCGTGGTTTTGTCGTATTATCATTGTCCTTATCGCTTCTTCTTCGGGGACCCAGATTTTCCCTTGATACCAAAGTTATCCTTCCTTCCATTCGCATACTTGAAGTGCCACTCCTTTCATCTCATTGTCTCCTCTTTCCACGGCATTGTGGAGTGCCCTTATTTGTGTATTAGCTTTGCTTGCTTCACAGATTCCAGCGCCGTCTTCTGTAAACCTCACTACTTTCATTGCTTCAAAGTAGTGTTCCGTTGGTAGGAGGATCCTGTGTTTCTGTGGAATCCTTTCGTCATCTTTTCCAGGGACATCTTCTGCTCTCCTCGTGAGGGCATCTGGATTGTCCCCTTCCTTCCCGGGTCGGTATTGTATTTTGATATTGTATTGACTGAGGGTCTCGCTCTATCGGATTTGTCTATCGTTGAGCTCTTTTGTCGTGGTAAATGGTACCAGGTTCTTATGGTCTGTGAGGACCAGGACCTGGTTTCTGCTTCCTTTTGCATATCTTCTCCATTCTTTCAAGGCTTGGATAATGGCTAAGAGTTCATTGTCGTGGATATCGTAGTTGCATTCCGCGGGCATCATTGTTTTTGACCAGTATGCCACTGGCCTTCATTTTCCATCGCTCCCCTTCTGTGATAGAATGCCTAAGCATACATATTTTGAAGCGTCGGTCTCGATCATGATTTCCTTGGTTGGATCATAGTGTACCAGTTGTAGAGCTGAAGTAAGTCACCTCCGCAATTCATCGAATGCATTTTGTTGGTTCTCAGTCCAGTTCCATTTGCAGTCCTTCTTCGTCAGTTGATAGAGTGGTTTAGCTATACGGCTAAACCCTTCTTTGAATCGTCAATATAATTTGCAGAATCCCATAAAGCACTGTATTCCTTTCTTGCTTTAGGGTGGTTTCTATTCCCATATTGCTTTTGTTTTGATAGGATCAACACTGACTCCGTCCTTGTCGATGATGAAGCTTAGGTATTCGGTTCGTTCCTTGTGAAATTCGCACTTCGATGGCTTCAGTGTCAGCCCTTCTTTCTTCAAGGCTTCTATAATCATCCTGATATGGGTTCGGTGTTGTTCCAGGTTTTCTGAATATATTAGAATATCATCTAAATAGACGATACAACAGATATCCAGAAACCTGCAGAGAATCCTATTGACCCATCGCTGAAACGCTGCAGATGCATTTTTGAGTCCGAATGGCATGACTGGATATTCGTATAAGCCGTATTTGGTGGTAAAGGTTGTTTTCCATTCGTCCCCGTGTTTGATTCCGATGTTGTGGTATGCGTTTCGGATGTCTAGTTTAGTAACGACCTTGGCTCCTCTAAGCCTATCGAGGGCTACTCCAATCAGTGGTAGGGGATATCGTTCTCGTTTGGTGACTTCGTTGAGCCCTCGGTAGTCCACGCATAGCCTTAGCTTGCGGTCTTGCTTCTTAATAAACAGGATCGGTGATCCCCCGTTTGCATAAGAGTCTCGAATCCAGCCCCGGTTCTTGTTCACCCTGATGTATTCTCTTAGTTCCTCCAGCTCTTTTTCACCCAATAGGTATAGTATTCTTGCTAGTACTGTTTCTTCTTTTTTGAGGTTGATATCCAAGTCAACCTTTGGTCTGTGGGGTAGTAGCTGAGTTTCTTCCTCTTCCTTGAACATGTCCAGGTACTGGTGGTATTCCCTTGGCACAATGTTTCTGGTTTTGTCTTTTTCTTGTCCTTTCTTGGCCTTGATAGCCAATTCGGTGCTGACATTGATCCTTTCAATCCTCGTAGGCTCGAATGTCTGATAATCCCACAGGAGGATTCTTGTGACTTCGCCTATGCGGTAGAACCTGCCGAATGGCGTAGCGGAAATCTCGTTGATTTCAATCTTTTGGCGTTTTTATGTAGTCCGTACTTCCAAACCCTGCTGCGCCTCTCATAGTAGGAGCCACTTGCTCCACTTCTTCACATTTTCCTATGACAATCTTTACGCATATCAACTGTGTGATGCGGTCTCCCGGCTCAACTGTGTAACTGTCCTTTCCCAGGTTGACCAGGACCACCTTTACTTCACCTGTGTAGTTGGCGTTGATTACTCCCGCATTGACAGTAAGCTGGTGTTTAACTGCCAATCCGCTGCATGGAGCCACCCACCGGTAGGTGCCTTCTGGTAGTCCTATAGCTAGCCCGGTATTGACGATTCCTTGTTCTTTTGCCGGTATCGTAATTCTTTCGTCTGCATACAGGTCATGTCCTGCAGCCTTGGCTGACCCCTGGGTAGGGAGTGTGGCCGTATTGCTCAATCTTTGGATTTTGATGTTCTTGACATCCTTGGCCTGGCTCGTGGAGAACTGTATCTCCAAGTTTTCTTCCAGGGCTTCCGATTCAGGGACTAAGTCCACTGCTGGTGAGCTTTCGAGGCATACTCTGGTACACCACTCGCTATCAAAGGCGATCTTCTTGTTTTCCCAATCTATCTTGCGGTTGTGTCTTCTTAACCATGGCAGACCTAAAACTGCCTCATGGTTGGATAGATCTGCGATTTGGAAAGTTGCCACTTCCCTATGGCTTCCGATGTCCATAGGTACTTCCGCTCTATGGGTAATTGATCCCATAGTGCTTGGCTCCCCGTCCGCAAGGTAGATTTCCCGTATTTCTTTCGCTTTCTTTGTTTGTATGCCGTGTTTGTTGCTGAATTCCTTGTCGATAAAGTTTTCTGTAGCACTCGAGTCAATCATGCCCTTGATGATGACTGTCATGTCCTTGAAATGTAAACGCATTTTGACCATGGCATGGTCTTTTTCTTGTTCCAATGTTTCCGTGTTTGTAAGTGCCATGTAGATGTTACCAATTCCGATGGTTTTGGTTTTGTTGTCCCGCAGCCCATCTCTTACTCGTGACTTTCTTCATTTCCCGACTCTTCAGGTTTTTCTCTGATCTCGATTTCGTGTAGGTTGGTTCGTAGTTTCCAGCGATTATTGTTGGTCTTGCTGTTGAACTGCCTAGTATAGTCCTTCTCATCTCTTGCATTTTGGCAATTACTGAATCTGTGCTCCAGTCTGGCGCATCCTAGGCATAGGTTGTTGTCCCTTCTTCTTGTGAATTCTGCTCATGAGAGGTTTAGTTGTGGACGCCTTCTGGTAGAATCCAGGTCTATTGGGTCGTCTCGAGTTTCCACATTGTTGCCCGACCTCATGGTTCCGTTATTGTTCCTGGGCGTTTCTTGTTGTTGGATAAAGGTACTGTTGTTTACTTGAAGGTGCTTGATCATGTTGATCCGGTTTTCTTTTTCGATTGCCCAGGCTGCAAGGGCAACAACATTTGTCACTACTATGTGGTCCGCTACCCATGCGTCCCGGAGCGTTCGGTTAATTCCTTTAAGGAATTGGCGCCTTAGTGTACCATCATCCTCATTCGCCACTGTAGCTGTGAAGCGAAAGTCATTCCAGTATTCCATGACTGGTTCCTTGCCTTGCCTCAGGCGGTCGAGTTTTTTCCTAGCTGCATTTTCCGCATCTACATCTCCAAACTGGTTTTTGAGGTCTGTAGTGAAATCTTCATATCTAGTCTAGGTTTCTGGCTTGCGTCCTTCTGCAAATGGGGTTATCCAGCTTACTGCTCTATCCCTTATCAAGCTCTTGACGTAGGTGATGCGTTCCGTATGTCGTGTCTCTTGTGTCGCTTCAAAGTATAATTGGCATTGCACTAAGAAGGTTCGTAGTTTGGGCCTTGTTCCAAGAAAGGTAGGGGGTTTCTCGGCCTTGATCCGCCTGTTGGTGGTTTCTCGCTGGTCGTTTATCAGAGTCAGGATCTCTTGGAACTGTGCAGTTGTAAATCCTGCTAGTTGGATTCCTGCTCCACCACCAGCAGTTGCTGGTCGCGGGGCTGACATCCTTTCTGGTCTTAGGGTTTCGGGTTCCAGAGATCCTGTTAGTGAGGCAGGCTCAGGTGTTAACGGACTTGTGGTTCTTGGTGACTGGGTTCTGGATAGATTAGTGCTAATTGCTTCTTCAAGTGCTGGGCCAAGTGTTGAGGTATCGATTTCACCCTCAGTAAGGTCGATGTCGTTGTCCGTAAAGTCTGCCGTTTTGGTAGTTAGGTGTTGCTTAAGTGACGCAACCAAATGTTACGATCCTATGCTGTAAGCTGGTTTTGCAACAGGTAACTACTACCCTTTGGGTTGGATGAATATGACCAGGCCGTTGTTATAGTCCGGTATGGGGCGTGGCGCTAATCTCAGCCACCAGGGTAGGAGTACTATTGCAACGAGTAGTACTAGGCGGATTTCCACTATTGCTCTTTGGCCTATGCCTACGTTGTCTTGATAGCTGAACCCTAGGGTTCCTATCGCACAATGCCAATAGGGGAATGGCACGGTAAAGAGGTAAAGTAATTGTATACGAAAGAACTTAGATGTTTGTGTGAAGAGTCCTAACTACAAGTCGCCTAGAGGTCCTTATATGAGCACTCTTCCCTCAACCCTAACCCTGGTGACTCATACCTGTGAGTCACACAACCTCTATGACTCATAGTGAGTCATAGTATGAAATCCATCATCTGACTCCTCTGAGTCAACTGCGTCGCGTGCCAACCTATCACAACTCTTGAAATAAGTCCTGTGCCCTTAAGTGGTTACATGCGCGAAACCCATGACTCATAGTATGTGTCATGCGCACGATCAACCAATCACAACATAACAGAGATTGCACTTGTGTGCATCATGTGAAACCCCATGACTTCTAATGAGTCTTAGTGCGAAATATAACAACCTTTTGACTCATAACTATAAGTCATGCGAAGTCTTGCTTTGCTTAGTCACCAATCGTGAGACGCCCCTTCAGGAACCTCCTATGGAGGACTGTTGCGGTTATAGTACTTGTCAAACTATCTAAACATCGCAGAACGTTGGTAGCGAGATTGGTGCTGCGATGTCGCAGAGATTGCAGATTCAAGAGTCTAATTCGGATTGCATCCTGACGACTGTGGCTGTTTACTATTTATTGTGCTGGATCATTTGAATTAGATTGTCGCCAGCCATCCTAGAGTTGTTCCTTGTGCGCAACCTCTACAAACTCCGTGGATTACAGCGGAATTTGCCAAACTGGCGTATATGATCTGTAAAGTGGCTCAGTATATGCATCTTGATAAATTTGAAATGCTATTCGCTATGGATCAATTCTATACCCCGATTGTTTTCTTCCTGCCGATCGTCGTCATGCATCCGGTTCCATTTGGATGGGGCAACCACCTAGTTGATCTCCATTCTCGGATGCCGCACCTGCCTTCGTTGCTCGTCAACCTTAGCCCATGTGCGTTTAGTCACTGGAAACCCCAAGAATATATCTTTCAAACCGTGAATCCGGTCCAGAAAATGATCCATATCAGCCACAGTGTCCGACGGATGGCTTCGATATGGTGCTATCAAATTGAAGTCGGCCAGCGCCTTGACGCATGAAAGAGCACATCTGAAGGGCTCTCCTTGTGAACTTGTTGGCTTGCGTAGGGCGACGGCGAGAACCTATAAAATAGAGCGCACCAAATTCCTCATATCCTTTTCTTGCGACTGTTTAACCTCACGGTAGGCTATTTTGGGCACAAAAAACCCCGGGTATGACAGTAATGCCTTCCAAACCTCGTCAAAAACCTCCTTTCATCCGTGTTTCTTCAAAAACCATTGGATCCAGTCCATCATGTGTTTAAATAGACCAAGATAAACACTATGGAGCAAGTCCTGTTTGTGCAAATCGGACGCTGAAACTCGGTGATGTCGATGAAATACATTTTGCCCCACATTGATGCCAAGACTCTCAAACGCGACCTGGTCATCAAAGTATGAGAACTGGTTTTCACGTTCGTATCTTGTGTAATCCCTGTCTTATTAGTTGCTGACATTGGTCCCTGATTCGACTGTTTGTACCTTACATTTGGGACAAGCATTGGATTTTGCACCGTGTAGTGCCACGTTCTCCATATGATCTGCAATCCAGGTCGACAAGACTGGGTAGCACCTCCGAACCTTCCCGTCAGCGTTGTCAATTGGTACGACATCACGGGCCGCACGTTGTAGAAGAGCAAACATGAGCTCGAATATGTTTTGTACTGTGTCGGCGTTCATTTGTCTCTGGGGTTGATCCGCCTTGGAGGACTTTGGGCCTTTAGGGGGGACAGGTAATAGAGTAAGAAGTTGAACTGCCATTGATCCAGGGCTGTTGCGCCTGGTTGACGGAAGATTTCCAATCATAATATAGACTGGCCACGCTTTCTTATCGCCGGAGAAATTGCTGAGATGGGTCTGATCTGACATCCCAATAATTGAACAAGAGTCGCACCAGGCGGAAGCGTCTCCTAGCGTGGGTCAGCTAGCTATTCTGTGTCTGAGGTTGAGAAGTTCTACCTGAACGTCCCACCACCAGTCAGCCGTATGCATTTCTACATATATCATTTGTCCATTGGGGTTGTACTCAGGCCGAGGTGCCTAGACTAAGTCATCTTGGTACGAGATCTGGCTCATGAGATATCTAACAGAAACAAGGACGTTGCGATGGAAAAATAGTCAATCACTCGTGCCACCTTTAACATGGCCTTTATACTATTCCAAATATGGACTGTTAGGATCCAAAGACTGGAGGTGGTTCCCTAGTGTATGCATGGAGCTATAGCCGACTGACACAGGATTCCTGAGGGCATTTAAGGGGTATTCATTAATTCGGGACTTAGGTACTTTACCCCTATTGAACCAAGACGCCAGTTTGAAACCGTGTGCACTACTGAATGGTGCCCATGGGTCTTCGCAAAGATTCCAGTGTTCTTGCTCAAATTCGTCGACATCTCCAATTGCTTTTCTGGTGCCCTCATCATATGTCTGTTTGCCAGTTAGCAAATATACAGTCCCATCCAGATGTTCGGCATTGGACTCGTGCGCAATGTCAAGATCAAATTCGTCGCACTTGTGCCCCGTGGCATCTGGAACGGATATATAGACGGAATCCTGCTAGGATTCATAGTCGGAATCTGGGCGTTAGTGGACTCCGTCCTGCCACAGGTCTGTATCCGTGTCCTTCCCTGTATTCGTGGATGATGTATGTTGTACAGTGGAGGCCAGGAGAATATCTAGATTCGCGTAGGCAGTGTTCAAGTGTTTCTCCCATGCGCTTGGCCGGTTGTACTTTCGCCGGCAGAAATGATATTTGTCAGGCCTGGTGGGAGTCAGCTTAGTCTATCACGACTTTGTGTGCAGTAGATTGTAGGTAGTTTGGTGATGGGTTCAACGCGTGTGGATCGCACCCTGATCAAGGACTAGTCATTGATGCCTTTTAGCGTATTTGTCACGTGGGGCCAGCTATTGTTTTCAAGGTCTGAGACAGCGAACTTGAGAATTATGTTCCTGAGTAGGCGTTTCATCCATCCAACTTGAATCAGATCAATCCAGTCATGGTAGAGTCATATCCACGAGAGTTAGGTTTGCGTATCCTTAGCCAATCTTGAAAACAATTCATGCATCTTACAAACGCTAGAGATCTTGAACATCCGGCAGTTATATATAATACGATTAGATCACCATAGAAGGGCCATACCCTGAATCAGCTCACATTCAATACTTCTACGACGAACACCCTATTCTCAAAACTCTTCTTGTATTACCAATACTACCGTTCTCACACTCCAAAAATCAAATGATATGGCGCAAAATATCAACAATGTACAATACGTCTACATCCTAATCCGGGAATCCATCAGGCCCCGCCGGGGCAGACGTATTATCTTCCACCTAATTTTCTCCACGGGGTGGTCGGCCACAGACGCAGTAACTATAGGGGTCGAGATATTTCGGTTCATAAGGTGTTCATAGGCATCCACGACACCGATGCAGGCAAAGCGCTGTATGTGCCATGGCGGGTTGCTGTGAAAGATCAGATGTTAGCAAGGAACCCGAATTATACGGACCTCAGCACTTTCCCTAACGCAGATTTCGAGCAAATTGTCGCAGGCATAAGGGATTGCACCCTGTCTGGGATAGGCTCGCCACGGAATTAGCACCGAACGACGCGGCTCGTATGCAGGACATAGACGAGGCAGCCGTTCAACTGGTTAAGTATTGTAGAAGGAAGTTGAAAATTACTGTTGACAGGCTACGTGGGCATAATCTGCCTCTACCAGGCCAGGGAGTTCAGCTTGGGATTGTGACCGTTGTCATTCAGTTGCTGCCGCCGGGCGCCCCAGCTCAGTGGGCCCTGCAACGGCAGGATCGCCTGCAGGTCCAGTTCCTCAAAACCACTCCCCTTGCTAACAACCCAGTGCAAGCACCAATCGCACCTGCTCCGCAGAACGCTCCCCAGGCGAATATCCCATCAGCCCTACTAGCGGATTACCCAGCGTAACTACCAATTGTAGCTGCTACCCAAATCGCTCCTCCAGCAAACAACCCAGTGCAAGCACCTATTGCACCTGCTCAGCAAAACGCTCCCCAGGTAAATAACCCACCAGCTCCCTAAAACGCTCCCCTGGCCAATAACCTCGCACCAGCTCCAATCGCTCCTGCTTATCGAAACGCTCCCAAAGCGAACAACCAACCTGCTCTCCTGCCGAATATCCCTGGTACCCCAGCACAAATAGTAGCTGCTCCCACGCCAAATAACCCAGCGCAAGGACCAATTGCACCAGTTCCCCAAAACAATCTCCTGGCAAATGACCAACCCCCTTTCTGGCTAAATATCCATGGTACGCCAGCACAAATAGTGGCTGCTGCCCAAAATACCCCTCCAGCCAATAACCCAGTGCAAGGACCGATTGCATAAAACGATCCACAGGCGAATAACCAACCGGCTTTCTGGCCGAATATCCCTTGTACGCCAGCATGAATGGTATCTACTCCCCAAAACACTCCTTCAGCAGATAACCCAGTGCAAGCTCATATCGAACCTGCTCCCCCAGCTAACAACCCTGTGCCGCTACCAATGACACCTGCTCTCCTGCGAAATCACCGGATGCCAATAGGTCAGTCCTTTCCAAAATAATCAGCATGTTTAGGCTTTTCACTTACTGACAGAGGAATAGCTAGGAGCGCTCCACTAGGACGTCCACGTGCGGTGCATATCGTTTGAATCCGACGTCCGAACAATTCAGACGCAGCCCATCCTGATTATCGCATGATGTATTGGTGTTACCCTAATATCAACTGGGTGGGCTTTGCAGTGCTAGTTTCCCTTGATGTCCTCCACCTGTCTGCGGCAGTTGTTAGAATTATACCATATGGCAGTGACAGGGTTCGCGATATACTTGGCATGACTGGCTATGGCCAGCAATGCCTATGCAACCACCCTCTATTGCAACTACATTGGGTCAATTGCATCTTCATCGATAGAGATATAAGAGTAAGGACCTGGCTCCTGTTGAAATCTGTCCAGCAAGACCCACTCGATATCTTGGTCTATTGTCATTGTACTCCGACATGTGATAGGGCTGCTACGCCACCCTTGTCATCACACAGCTACCTTCATGAAAGTGCTCAGGAGAATTGGGCTTGTCAAGCACCAGCACAAATAGGGCTGATACACAGTGGCGCACCCCAGCCCCACGCCAGAGCTGAACCTGGGCCAGCTAATGAACCAAGTGAACCGCAAGAGGGAGATGCCTCTGGGGTTTTACTTGCAACATTACCCGGCGCATTATCAGACGACTCCGGCGCTTCGTCACATGACTCCAGCACGTCGTCAGATGTCTCCGACGCTGGCGATAGACTAGAGGCCAGTATTGGTACATTGAAATCCCCCATTCGACATCTCCACTGTCTCCCTAAGAATCGTATACCCCTCTCCGTCCAATCAGTTTGCCAGCTGAATACACAACAGTCGTCAGAGTTGATACAACTTCTGAGCTCTGATCAAGGTAATATCTTCTGAAAGCGGAGGGCTAAGCGCAAGAGACTGCATTCGAGTTTGGCTCCGGAGAGCCCGATCGACGAGACGGGCCGTCAATCATTTGCTGCGTTGACCTAGACGTATAGTGTATTAGTGATATTGTTTAGAATTTAGATTTCATAGTGTTCTTAGAGTCTTTGAATATATTTAATAGGGCCTGTTGATCTAATCAAGTTTGTTAGTAGGGAGGTTGCATGCTTGATAAAATGTCTTGCTAAGGCTTGGTAGACGCCAAGATACGCCGAGTGCTGCGACGTCTCTCAGTGCCTGTACCTTAATGAGGCTTAAAAGCTTATTTCGCGATATGTGGTGGAAACATCAATTGAAACTCTGAACTAATCACAGTCAATCATTGAATCTTCTATCTTCTGTATCTTTATCCATCGTAACTGGTGTATCTACCATGATACCAGTATCCCACTTCTGTGTGCGACGTCGTGATACACCCTACTCAACGTTATTTACTTGTATAGTCACGATGAAACTGTACACCCCCCTAGGGCTAAAGTTTAGGCAATGCACACATAGCATCGACGACGTCTATATAAGGACCCCTCCTACCCCTCCTTTCGCTCTTACATCGCTACTCACTATACTTTCTTCTTCGCCCCCTCCCACCCCCTATCTGGCGTCACCTTCTGACATACCTATGTCCGCTTCAGTGCAAGATCCTCGTCGCTCAGTTGACCTATCGATAGACCTGGATTTCTTTTCCCCTTCTTTTAAAAAATCATTTCAAAGGCCGTCGACGTCCCAATGCCACCTCCAGGCTCCTGAGACATTGGCTACAGAAGGGAGAGTAGTTAAACTTTGTCCATATATTCGTCAGGATTTTAATGTTTCTCCTACCATTAGACGTCCAGCTGCGCAGGCCGCCAGGCCTCATGTTCAAAATGAGAAACGAAGACAGACACTACTGCTCGCAGCAACCTGTCACCCGGGAGAGGGAGCGTAAGAAATCATAGAATACCCCCGATTCGCGGTCACAGGATATATAGCTCACTATCAACGTTTTAAATAAGCAGAGATGCCGAGTGGCGCTAACACTTCCAGCCAGCCGTCGAGGATTCTGGGTACATCAAACTAAAGCTCCACCCAGCTGTGAGAATCTGTTACGCTGACAATCAAACACAAAACAGTAAGGTGTAAGAAGACATTGTATACGCCAAATCGTGGTATGGTATCCAACACCCTCACGCCCAATCATCGGTTTACACAGGGTGGCGTGAGCAGATCAAGTCCTATATCGTAGCCCGCTCCCTAGACCCAAGCCGCTTGACTGAATCCCAAGTGGATTCTATCATTGTTTTCTCTCGCTCGCTTTCGCCCGTCAATCAGCGTATTGATCAGATTAAAAGCCTGCCCCACGAGGATGATGTCAATGAGCTCTTCCATCACCTGAGCCTTTTGGTTAAAGACTCAGCCAAGAAACTCCAGGCGTCTAACAAGTTTCAAAATGTGGAGGGCGTCGCTGGTTTCGAGCTCGCAAAACCTTTGAGTGAGTCTTATGTATCAATTCTCCCTAAGCCTCGTACTGACTCATTTTGAAAGTGGCTCAATCTCATCAAGCCTCCCCTTATTGCCCACGGGCATTACGAATTCATATCTTTCGCCGAACGGGTGCCCTGGAACTAGGGTATCCTGTCCTAGGCCACCCCTGGAGTACAGGCGACTCGGACCGGGAAATCGCCTGTGGGGTCCTGGCTACACCGACCATGGACAAACTGCTCAGGGCGTTTAGAGGGCAGCGTGTGGAGGATGAGATTAGATGCCCACGGTATCTCATCGGGGCGACTGGTGAAGGCGCCATCAGGCTATGCAAGGTATCTGAAGAGCCTCTCCCGCTCCAACAACTTATCTTCCTAAAAAGAGATGATCACATTCGAGCGTGCCTCCTTGCCAACAATGGCCAGGAGCTCTAGGACCTCATTGTTCTTCAACCATGCTACGATCAAGGAGACGACGGAGACGACGGAGACCAACCTCCCGAGCCAGCTAACGGGAGATACCCATTTCTCAGGCGCAAGCTCTGGGAAGATAAGGTGCAGGCCATGCAAGTGGAGGAGGAAGAGGAATGGCTAGAGGCCTAGGGGGAGGCTGGATCTCAGGCGCCTCGTTGCGCAGGGGTGATCATTGTTGATGACGATTGTGCAAGTATCTAAACCTAACAAGCCCTTAGTTAACCTTATTATCAAAACACAATACCTAATCGCCAGCGCAGTATGAACAACCAAGAGCACAGGGCCCCTTGATGAGACGGAGGAATATCCCACAGCAAATAGAAGAGCCAGCACTCTCTGAGCCATTTGCCACTGACGACGTAAGTACCAAAACCTAACCAGCCTTCAGTTAACATTAAGATCAAAGCACGATAATTAACTGCTTGTATAGGACGAGGAACTGGGGGCGCCAGGTCCCTCGATGCGACGGAGGAATATACTGCGCCAAACTGAGGAGCCGGCAAGTTCGAAACCAATTGCCGCGCCGTCGGGGGTGATCTCCTCTAGACCTACTGCGCCCTCTGATGGTGAGAAACTACGGGACATCCTGGAGGTTATACGGGAGAAGCAATAGCTCGTTCCCTACATGACAAATCACGGGTCGGCACCTCTTTGGCGTCCGGGGCTTGATGACACCCTGGACAGCTCCCCTGCCGGCCAACCTGTGATTTACGAGGAACCTCCAGACTCACCCCCCGTTGCTGTGATTGTAGCGCAGGTTCCCACAACTCCAGTGGGAACGACAGAGCAAGCAGCGAGCACGTCCGAACAGCCCGCACCCACAATGCACTCTGCCCCGACAGAAACATCAGCTCCCGTGACACCCGCGACACCTGGGACTTCTTAGGCGTCTTGTCCTCCAGGCGTCCAATTACCAGGACCCAAATTGCGCCGCTCACAAAGACGTGTGGTGAGTGGAAAATAATTTTGGATTTCCTAGTTTGTCTGGTATTTTTATTTCTATTGCTACTGTAGATCTTATTCCCCTTGGGGAATTTTGTGTTTGGGATGCCCTAGCCAGATGTAATAGTAATGATACCATTGGGCACACCTGCTTAAGCTTCTCTCGTATTCTGTGCCTGCTATAGGATAGCCCCATGCCTCTTTACCTGAACGTCTGAGATTCTTTTCCCAGGATCCGGCACACCTCGCATTCACGTACTTATCTAAGGTGCTGTCGGTCGACCGAACTATTAAACTACCTAGCTTGCATAGTGTGAACTCGGATACCTAGGCGTTCTGCGGCGTTGATTCGACGTCCTGAGATCAAGTTCGATAACTCTAATCTGTTTTTAGCGTGGCAAGTGTCTTGTTAACTTTCACAGCGTGAATACTAATGTCTACACCCTCTGGTAGAAAATATCGGGAAACAGGGATCGGTCTTCACGGGGTTTGATTGGAGCATTCAGAGTGCTCGAGCCAATAGAACAACCGTGTTTCAGACTTTTAATTCCCACATTCCTGATTTTTTCGACTAGAGGCTGTTGGCACAAAGCGGTGTTGATTCGATGTCCAGAGATGAGGTTTATCCGTTTTTGGTGTAGCGAGTGTCTTGCTAGAATTAGTGTCACTAACCGATACTCGGTGTGGCTAGATTTTGCCTAGCCTCTTGCACTAGGAATGCCCCTATCTCGTCAAACCTTCTCACGGCAGAGTGGTAACGACCATCATACTTGAGAATGTGTAGATCATGAACGAATTGTTGAGCAAGCAGAAAACCCCTTTTTGCAGGCGAATATTTTCTTTCAATACTGAGTGATAGTATGTGATTCCACCAACAGCCCCTAAGTCCAAGCCTTTAGGACCTTACACGTCCTGTGAACCAGGCCACAAACTCATCTTCGTGACACACAAGTTACATCCCATTGCTCTACGTCCTGATTCCCATCATACATAAGGTTCATCGACCGTCCTGCATTTTCTCATGAATAGACAGCCACAAGCCAATTCACACAGCCAGCCAACTCCCGTGTGGGAAATCTGAACTGACGCAGACACGATGTCGTGCCCGATGGCATGCGATCGGTGAGATCATGATCAGGAATGCAACAAAACAGATCCGACAGCTTGCTGAGTAGGTTACCGGACAGGCAGTCATCACATCCAAACTCTTTATCACCAAACCCAACCAGAGCACCAAATAGACCGCTGAAGTGCCTCTGGAGAGGTACGATGCAGAGCACGACGTATATCGAACCGGGCACAGCACCTGACGAACAAGCACTAATGGAAGTTTTTCATCTAAGCGATGATAGCAGTGATGAGTACTAAAACTCCCGCAAATCTGATCAAACTGAATTGGACACGGAGCCAGACGTAGAAGAAAATGATTACCTAGATGGCATTGGATTAGGCCAGAACCATCGCCCATGAATAGGCGGTAGACAGTCAAACAACCGCCTGTTGACTGTACGAGTTTTGACCACCTTCAGGTCGCAGGAGGTAGCTCGTCCTAGGCGGATGCTGGGTGCTCGAGGACATATAATGCCCAGTATAGTCTACACTCCTCTGGTGCTCCCGTCATCCAGTCTTTTCACTCTTCGTCCCCATTGCCAACGCATCAAGCACACGACACCACGAACCCATCTGGCCGGATACCCACTCCTAGCGTAATACAGCGACAGGAGTAGAGGCGGCTATAGTAACGCAGGCCAAGGCTGTCATTCTCTGGTACACCCTATTTGATGACACACTCCCAGGCCTAGTTACTTTGACGTCGCAGGTACACCGAATATGGCTTGAAGCTCTCGATGAGATATCCAATGTAGGACATATTGAAGAATCAGAGGAAAACATAAAAGTAGTAAGTGTACCCAAATCCAGAGGCACGACGCCTGGCGACGGTGGGTGTAGTACTAACTTTGAAAGATACACAGTAGATATTTGGGGGTAAGATCCCAATTTGTTTACCACATAAAGGGATCGATCGAAAAATTATATGATCTCTGGAGCAATCCCAGGGCAATTGCGTGCATGTTAGACTACCGGCTAGAAAAGGATAGATATATGTGCTCCCAGAGCGGATATGAGGTTGATGTCACCCGGTACTCGAACTGAGCTTTCCGGAAATTATCTGGCTTTGAACTCGACTCAGAAATTAACGTTTCGAATCAGGGCGCCCCAGATTGCGGAGCCATTAGGGGAAAGTACTTCGTGGGCAAGGAAATGCATGAGATCGTCGAA
Organism: Tuber calosporum; assembly: GCA_003316355.1. Classification (NCBI taxonomy): domain Eukaryota; kingdom Fungi; phylum Ascomycota; class Pezizomycetes; order Pezizales; family Tuberaceae; genus Tuber; species Tuber calosporum. The sequence continues at coordinate 28,944 of QFET01000735.1, read as the reverse complement.
CCTGATTTTCTCGGGCGTATCAACGGCACCATGATTTGCATAACGCGTGTGATACTTTGCCATAGCTTGTGAGCATGGCAAACAGGCGTATTTACCGAACCACCCGAGTTCAAGCTTGATGCAGTGGCAGGTAAGCCAGAACCCGAATCCTGATTGTTTTCTCCAGGGCGCTAATATGACCGGGAGCACGGAAGACCTTTTTGCCTGCCAAAAATAGATACAGGCCTCATGTCAGGGCTGGGTCCAGGCGAAAATTGTTGACAAGATTCGCAAGACTATACGGGCAAAGATGCAGAAGCCAAACGGTGTACGGCAAGAGCGTGTCGAAGGGTATACTGACGATTGGGCAGCAGTATCTGCAGAACTAAGAACCAGACACCCAGCCAGGCCCGCGACGGGGAGTCCCCAGAAGTCAAACTTGTGCTGACTTGCAAACTGAGGCTGCTGTGAGGCATTAGAATATCCAAAAACAGTTCACAGGACACCGACCTATCTTTGTACTTCGACCAGTCGTCTCCCACACGGTTTCTCACACTTCTTGACTCTGATCTGGTAAGTGAATATTTTGAAAGGGAAGAAACCGGGTGGCTAATGATGGATGGCGGGGTGGGCACCACACCATCACGACGTCTTTCACTCAGCCTTGACGAATTAGAGTCAATGCAGGAGGTGACAAGTCACAGTGAGCGGGGATATTTGGAATAGGGGGACGATGGGAGAGCTTGTGTGAGTAATTAGGGAATTAAGTATGCATAGAATAGGAGTAAGAAATACTATTTGTTTGACTGATATCATGATGCATTCCCACTGAGGCGTAGGGGGGTATCGCCAACGATTGAGAGATGGACGTATAGTAAAATCAGGGTATTCAAAGTATCCTGGGTAGAATGAAGGGCGACAGGGGAATCGGGGCATATTAAATCTCATGAGGACGACGCTAGGAAGAAGAGAAGAGACAGCGCAAAATGGGGACAGTGTCGGGAATAGTACAGAGAGTTAGCTCGGCGTCAGAGTTGCATCATAGTGACGTCGAAAGACATTCAGGATGAAAAAATGAATCTCGGGATACCATCAGAAGAAGGCACATATAGGGGGCAATGCAGGAAGACAGCATCCGGGAGAGGAGGTTTCGACGCTGAAGCGACGAGTGGGAAGATGCCCGGAGAGGAAAGCTCAAAACTATGGGTTCACGACGGGGGAGTGAAGAGAGTAGGAGCCGGGACGTAAAGGAGGGGGATCGGACGGGATGTGCATTGAATGGCTGGTCATTGGACGTCCGCCAGACGCAGAACATTAGGATTGGACATCAGGATAGAAGACACCTGGATCAGAGGACATTAGGATTAAACGTCTGGTCATTAAACGTCGCCTGGATGCGACAGCTAATGTTCAGGGGGGTTCGGGACGCAAGGAGGAGAACACCAGACGTAGTCAGGATGCTCAGAACGCAGGGTCCATGACCAGATGGCGTCAGGAGGCGGGCGCTAAGAAATGCAAAAATCAAGACTCAATGTCAGATCGACCTTGCGTCCTGATTCGCAGGGGACGTTCTGAGCGTCAGGTGCGTTAGATGCACGGGATGCTCAGAACGCAAGGTATTATTTTTGCTGATGTGGTTTGTGGAATACTTGGTATAGTCTTGAAGAAAACTTGAATAAACTGTTGGAAACAGTTGGAAGGAACTGTTATGAATCCATTTATTAGGTATAATATATACTATTCATCTAACCCATAGGATAACCAGGTATCAATAACTACAGGTATTATGAATAGATAGTTATCCTTAACGAGGATAACTAAGTCAGAGGAGACACTTGTAGAAGAGGGTAGTAGTGTGACGACCCTATATAATCCGTTGTTATAATAATTACAGAACTTCACCACACTCCATAGTCCTGTAGGAACTTGAAGGGGAAAAGTAATATATACCTACAAAGTAATATGACAACCAAAGGTACCAGCTGATATTCAGGCCTCTAGGCACTCTGGGAGGTAGAGTAACCCAGCTAGGGAGGATGAGCCTAATCTAGGAGTGAGTAGGATAACTTTGTAAGGCAGGATATGCAGGAGTCAAAGTTAGGTAGGTTAGCTCAGGAGCACAGTGGTAACACTTCCCTAGGTCTATCAGTTACCAAAGGGATGCGTCTCGGTAATCCATAACGATAATAACTCCGATCCTCAACTGTCAGGACTTTAAGTGAGTATTACTACCGGAGATCTTGATTATTGTTTAACTGCTATTGATTCCTATATCGCCAGCCTTGCTAAGTCCTAACCTTACTAGCTGTCGTTTTGTGAGAACTGAAAAGAAGTAACTACTCAACCAAGTATATTTAAAACTCTTTCTGTTGAAGTCTCCCCTGTCTAAGCTTCAGAGGTGCAGTCTTAAATACATGATCTCGATTTTCCAAAACTTTCCATATTCTTCCATTTGATTTCAAATCGACAGATATAACCAAGCTCTGCGTGTAAAGCCCACCAATAAAACAAATGCCTCATGCACCTTAATGGTACTGCAAACATAATATGTATCATCCCAATACATAAAATAAAACATAAAACATCTCGGGTGTCAGCCTGATACGTAAAACCTAATATAAAACAACTTAAATATCAACTGATACTTTGAAACCAATCATTACACAAACTAACCCCTTACTAGCCTGGCTAGTTTCCGTTAGCCTTGTCAGTCTTAATAATAGTAACCAATACTGGTTACAACAGTTAGCTAAGGTAACCCAGTGCCTGATTGAGCTATGGTAACCCTTTAGCCCGGGTAACTTTAATATTCAAAGAAATGAAAGTAGGTTGTATAGTAACTACCAGATAACCCTTATCTACATATCCCAGACCAATAGTGACTAGAACAAGTGTAAACAATGCAATCATGACAGGAGATATTCTGTGAATTCAAATATTTATTATTCAGACCTTTGCTGGGAATTGGTTCTTGACAAGCAAAAATTACCTTACCTAGAACTTTGCATATGCAAAGACACATCACAAGTAATATTGATTTTGATAATCTCATATATTCATTGTTAAGGTACAAGAACCTGCATCGAGCGCTAGGTATAGCTAAAGCAAAACCTGAATATCAGGAAACATCTTCTCTGCTTTAGTGATCAAAACCCGTACTCCTAGCACCCTCAGGTATGGGCCTAACCACACATCTCGCCTATAAACAAATAAACTACTCAGTAGTTAAAGGCCAATATAGACAAAGTAGAAGGCAGGAAAGGAGAAAAGTACATCTAAAACCCTTGACGAAAGCTAGTACAGATGAGGAGAATTTTGCAACTACTTTGCACCCATCAAGTCGCCAACTGGTTAGAGAGAGACCTGGGATTCCGAGGTAACCGACAGTGTCAACACCAGCCCAAGAGGCAGTGCAATACTAGGACCAGGCATAACCCTAGGCAGATTGAGTATGGGCAATAGTCAGTGAAGGGAGAGGTAGTAAGGAACCAGCGGAAGAGGAGAGGAGCAGTAGGGTGTCAGCCATTGCTAAGGCGGTAAGCTGTCAGCTTTGTAGAAGGGAGCAGTCTCGAGCTAGCCAATCCTCCATGAAGAGAGGGGAGATGAGGAGTGTAGAAGGAGGGGTTGACTCAATTATGAGGGACAGAACTCTGTGTGTACCTATCTAGGCACTTTCAAAATACCAGAAAGTGGAGGAATTGGCTATTGGACTGCAAAGTGACTGTAGGCCTGTAAGTAATTTCCTCCTACTGCTAGGGAATCTCTTATCTGCATTAAGGTAGGGTGGTGCTAACCATGCAAATGTTAAAAGAGGCAGATCAAACAAACTAAATGAAGCGAAACAGGAGCGGGCAAGGGAGAGGAAACCATCAACAAGGATGGAAGGAAGGAGAGGATTGACTCAAAGGGGTAGACCCTACTGGATTAGGAGAGGAGAGGTAGGGGTAGACAGGTCCCCACCCTATAGCGAGGCCAGAAGGGGTCTACACATGCCTAGCGAATTTGGTGATAATTTCTTATAGTGTTGAGATTTCAAACACTGGGTCTGTAGAGGAGATAGAGGATGGACACATCTCGAGTGACTCTACTATAATATTATACAAAATGTGCAACTCTACCATAGTTTCCCACACATAATCTAGAGTATTTTGACTTGCCAATCAAAGGGTTCTCCCCCTGGCATTTAGACCTTGTTTACTAGTTGTAAAGGACTATAGTTGCTAAGAGTCTAACAAAATTCAGGGGATGGATGTAATAGTGTATAAGTTGTTACTGTCCTGCAGACTGGATGTGGTATACTGGATATGTGCAGGGATAGGCCATAGCTGACTGGGGTATGTTACTTGTATTGGCACCAGGTGGTACTTTAGGTATACTTTAGGTACCCTATATTTGTATGGGTGGTATGGGAGCCCATTAGGAGGACCCTTTGGGAGTCAGTGACAAACAGAAGTTTGGGCCTGACAGATCTCTACTATTTAGGTACAATAAAGCCACAGGCTATTCCATTTTCAAGGGATGTTACAAGACTTTAAAAGTTTCAACTCTGATAACAGCTTAGGTGATAAAGGAAGCATTGGCTCTGTGTAGTGTCCAACAGACTAATACAGTAGTGCCACTTAACACAAGAGCTATGCAGTTACAAGAATGACTGCTAATAGGCAAGGTAGACTAATGTGACTGGAGTCCTGGCATAGAACAAAGCACTTTAGATCCAGTGAGTCTTAAACAAGGTAGGAGTCTAAAGTTGACCTAGCAGTTGGCTACTGACAGGTTGACATTCAAGGGGGTTTTTCTCTTCTGCAGATATTATTGGGATCCATTGCAGAAAATAATTCTGCTTGATACATTAAACCTACCTGAGCGATCTGCTGATATCTGAAGATAATTCTGACATGTCTGGTGATAATAACAAGTAGTGGAGAAGTGTACGTAAGAATGAATAGAGTTTAGATGAGTGTTATTTGCTTTTCATAATTCTACTCAAATAACTGCCAATAGTAATCTACTCTGGTAGCCATCTCTCCTCTTGAAGATCTTGAATTGAGTGAAGGTGCAGGTTAACAACATTAAGTTTTACCACAGATTCAACTACTTTTATCTTTAGCTTCAATGAATTTTATCTTATATAACAGAATCTTACTATATTTCTACTACTACTAGTGACTTTATAATAATTATTACTTATTTGGGTTTATACCTGATAGGTACTAGCCTTTGGTTGTTCTTTCCTACTAGGTTATGATTTTCTAACTGACTGTTCTTTCTTTATTTCACTTTTCATTACACTATTCATGCTTCTATACATTTGAGTATCGCTATCCTTCAGCTATAACTACTGGATTACTATAGTTCTAGTAATGGCTTGCTACTACTTATTTAGTTCTATTAATTATTTTATTAGCTCAATCTGGTTGCTTTTAACCTTTTGTTGTCAGAATATAGTTACATTGTTATACTGCACCTGTTAGTATGTTAGTTGGACATGGTATTTGTACTTTTGTTAATTTTTCCTAGTTACAATCTTTTCTCTTTAAAAAGCCTGTAATCCGTTAAGGATTTGGACTCTCCAGCCTCACCGGACTAAATCCCTTAATACAACCAGTTGAACAGTCACTCTATTATTTCCATACCTTTTACCTTGTCTATTACAGACTTATCCTTCAATGGTTCTCTGCCTATTTTATTAGTATCAACAGAGTTCTTGTCTGATTCTCAAGATACTTATGAGTAGGTTGCATCTTGAGTCTTTTGGTGCAGTCACAACTTCAGGATCCATATTCTAATTAGATACTGTCATTAAACCGTGACCCTGGGTATACTCAAGTCTGCTCTAGGGTCCAAATATCCTTCTTGGCCATTAGTTAATCTACTTGTGTTTTTGAGTTTGGCTAGTGAACTTGACCTCCAAATTTCCCCCTGCCCTATGTGTTTCTAATGTGGAATGAAGAATGCAAGCATGATCAACTTTTATTTTTGGGTCTCACTCCTGAGAACCTGGTAACTACATGTAAGGTAAAAAAAAAAGGGAAAAAAAAGTCTCTCCCTATCTTGCATGAATTGTCATTCAATACAGCATTTACATTACCTAATATCACTTGATTTCCTTAGGGAGACCTGTTGCAAGGTGGAAACACAGATAATACAATAGAATAGTTTAAAGAGTGCAGCAGAATGATTGGATCAATGTTCAACCAAGTTTATTTGCTATCAAGGCATTAATCTGAAATCTGGTATCTGTTACTAATCTTGAGCCTGCCTTTAAATTCATGATAACTTTCTACCAGGAGCTGAGGCTCAATAATTGTTCAGTCACTACTATTACTAGTAACTTTACAACTTTTGGAAAATCTGTATTTCTGGCAGAGTTGTTGAAAGCCTGTGGCTTTCCTATATTATAACCTGTATTCTTCCATCATGATACATGACCAACTCCTTTGCTTGGCATTTGTGATGCACAACCTCACATGTCTTCACTAGCATACAATAAGTAGAGTACTTGAATCTTGAGATTCCTGTAGTGATATCAAATGCAAATGAAGTCAAATTACAGGAGAGCAATATGTCAAAGCAGTGGGTACCAAGAGTAGCTATTTAGGTACCAGAACCTGAACAGATGTTACCACGATATGGACAAGCTCTATGTATCTATCACTAGCGAATCCGGTTTCCCTCTAGCTTAGATAGACTAACAAACTAAACTCCTACTTCGTTGCTCTTACCCACCACACTCCACATAACTTAGACTACTATGCAATCCTGACCCCCCTGTACTTGTGTAATATTATCCATAATGTAGTAAAGATTTCGCATTTGGTGTTCACGCTTTGAAAACCCTGGTAGTCTAATATATAGAACCACTCATTCCACCAAAACAATCCACACCAAGCTCTATCCTAACTTCTGTTTTTTTTTTGATTCGCCTATCACTACAGTTTTCTGGTCTTTCAATTTAGGAATGTATTTTCAAAGATACCCCCTTGCAGTGTTATGCCAAACAAATCTCTAGTTGAGGGCTATTGGCACTTGCAACGGGTCCTGATAAGTCCTACCTTTTGCATCATATCGGTAGAGCCACGAATGACATTTACAACAATACTTTGATTCGGGGCCGTCCCTCAGGTGACTGAGTAGGTGTTAACTAACCTTAACTTGAGATCAACTTATATCTCTAGGGGCCTGTTTGGCAACGCTGCTACCGTTCCCCATACAAAAATGGTTTTCCTTCAGTTTCGAAATGGTCACTTTGTATGGGGAACTGTCGCAGCGTTTCCAAACAGGCCCTGGTGATTTGCCAGTGGCTCAAAGTGAGGGGTGTGGCGCACCGCCTCCGTTAGGGTAGTCAGCGATACTGCATAGTATCCTGCCATGGGCGAGTTAATATCATGATTTTGGGCACAGCCGCTGTTATATTCGCTAGATATTGGAGGATACAGGGATGTTCAAAGTCCTGGGTTCGAAATGGGAAATATCTCCCGGTTAAACACATATCCAGGCTGCATCCAAAGAGTCAAGTGCTTCGTCCCCTACCTACCTGGGTGTTGCGCCGGGATTACAACACTCTATCAAGATGCACGCAGCTGTACCTCGCGAATAGCGGACCTCTTGGTAACTGAGAAATAGCTATTGCCAACCAATCGCCTCGTGAAGTCAGATACTGGTGCCAAAAGTGGGTTTCTCGTTATACCGAAATAAATAGTGGATGGCGCTCTAACAAATTCTGATGGAATCCTCTGATTGCCACCCCCTTGCCCCTATGTAAACTCAAGCTGCCATTACGAAGAGAGCTCTACTAGCTAGGGCAAGTTTTGTATGCTGTGATATATCAAGTTGAGCCATTGAGGGCATTACATCCTGGAAGACCCGCCACCACCGCTCGAGTAAAACGTGTGTCTGCCAGGACATCCCCCAAACTCCTGCTATACATCTTCTTCTTGGGTTAGGCGATGTGGTTGACGATACCGCAACGGAACTAAATTTACATTCGACACTTCAGGTAATGCATTTCTGAACTATGTTTGCACTTTCCCGGGCTCTGCCTGTATAATATATGAATAAGGGAGCCAGTTTAGTCACAATCATGATTCAATACTCGAAATTCACATCATAAACCAGATTCTTAGTCATTTCGGCCCTTTTCAGTAACTAGGTATAACCAACTCTCAGTGATGGAAGGAAAAATCTCAACCCTTCGGTTTCCTTATGGATGGGTGCCGCCGCATCAGAAATTATTACAAGCTAAACGATTTATTTATTTATAGAATGTTGCGGGACATCTGGTTAGTGCTATTAACCCCTGGCCCTGGTAGTGGTGAGAATGGTAGCGGTTCAGTTTCCTGCTTTCCCTCTTACCTTTTCCGGGTCCATATCTGATCCCAGGGTTTCCGGTCGTGGGCGCACTAGTTAGGATACCGGTAAATCACCACCGCTCAGCAGTCTTCTGCCGTTAGAGTACTCCCTACTAATCCGCTCCTGACTCCCCCGGTACTGGTGGAAAAAGGAGTGCTTACACCCCGCCGAGAACTGTTTTAAAGCCTATTTTGACTGGACAAACTCCGATGGAGGTATTCTCTTCCTCCTTCCGCGGACCTGAGCAGGGAAGTTTCAAGATCTACAGGCTCGGTGGAAAGGCGTTGGGACAAGATGCAATGTGGGGAGTGAGGTTCAGGAATTAGTGACTAAGTAGGCTATGATAAAGTCTATGGCAGGCTCTAGCAAGGCTAACCGCAGTTAAACCCCAAGTGTTCGTATGGCTGAGGTAGGTCACGAGCAATAGTGGCTGCATTTCAGACATCTTGCAAGAGCCTTTCACGTTTTGAATGTGGAATGTGGCCTAAGCTTCGATGCTCGAAATGTTCTAGAGAGGGATTGGGAAAGAATCTGGGAATACGGGAAGCTAAGCGGTATTCTAGGGGGATGTCCAAGGCCTTCAGCAGTGTGCTAGATTCTTCCTTTCCTTTGGAGACAAGCGCCTGAACCTTTCTAGTTTACGCAAGTATGAGATTCTTGTTAAAACATTCTCCTCACTACCAGTCCAAGTTACCTTGACATCCGAATTACTGGGGGTTATGCTGCCCCACCGTCAATCCCGAGAGCGCCACCACCACCCTTGCTCTTCCCCCCTGGCAAGGTGACCTCCCAAGCATGCTTAAGAGAACCAGGTCTGATCATAGCCAATCACTCGAACACATAGCCTACCTTAAGAACTCAAACAATACAATCTTGCCAACAAAAGAATTATCCCCCCCCCGGTTTTCCACACCAAACTCCGGTTTTCGGTTAGCCACTAGAGAAAAAACCACAACAATTCCTGGCCTCCAAAAATCTGATAATAAAAAAGGGGACATCCATAGGGACTTTAGGACTATGAATTTCAATCTTAATTGGCCGTCCTGGGTGCTAAGAAAGAGATATGAAGCTAGCCCACTTGGCCGCTATTCAAAATCCCACACAAATTGGCTGTCTTTGCATGGATTCCAGATATTGTGGCAGAATTACTCGAGAACTATAGCCTGAAATTTAGCACTAGGAATTTTTGGGCTAAACTGTTAGCGGAAAAAACCCCTCCAGAATTGCTCTCGTTCTTTGTTGCTACAATAGAGAGCTGAGTATTAAAAATTGGTATTTTGTATGGAATACCGGGGGGGGCACGTCTCCTTTGTTGCCAAGCTCGTACAGTACGAGTACAGCAGACTCCTATACAGCTAGAGCTTCCTCCTCTGGCAAAGTCTGGTATTGTTTTCCTGTGTCTTTCGCCTTTCCTGGAGCAGGGGGTTTAGACTACACAGCACGCCGTTCTACTATTTGAAGCCCTGTTGGTGTTTTTATTGAGTAAGCATTGGGGTGAGAAGGAAACACTTTTTTTAATGCTAGTTTAATACTTCCAAATAAGGATTAGTTTAACACAATGCAACTCAGTGGGTGATAATCACTCACCGGCATATTCAGATAATCGGACATGTATCACATTTTTGCCACATTGTATCAAATCCCGAAAACCTACTTAATTGGCCACCTTTCTACCATAGGAGTTCTGGGATATACTAAAGCTATGTTTGTCTAATACTTCCCCAATCAAGCGGTCGAGGTTTGTGGAAATAAAAACAAGCAAATATCCGGTACTTAAAGGAGAAGTCCCCTCCATTGTTCCCCTCATCTACCTGTAGGTTGTATTCATTTTTTAATATTGTTTGCTAATTTTGGGCACTGGAAGGGGAGGTTTTGGGTATTTAATGACCTCCAGGTCTTGGCGAAAACCTAGACAACAGCTAACAATACAAGCACCCGGCATATGTTGTGCCCTAAAGAAAAAAACCTCAATCGGAGGTCCAGTTATTTTCTAACCACATGAACACCAGGCCCGAGCAGCAATTTATCCCACCTCAAAGCCGATCGAGGGCCGAGTGATTATGCGTGAATCACTATGACCCATCGTATTCGTGTTGTGCAACCCTATCTGGTCACTACAAACTCACAGTCTAATTTCAGCCGTAGGGCTGCGGAGAGGGAGTTTCAACCAGAAGGCTCCATAGCCGGGCCATGGGGAAATGGAACTCTCCCTAGGGATTCAGGAGAATCCAGCCGGTTTTGAGACCAGCCAACCGGGATGCCCATCTCTGAGGATCGAGTATGCTTATGTGTGATCGGGTGAGCTTATTGAGTTTTAGATTAAACTTTCTAGAGGAGCCCCACAAAGCTCAATAACCTGCGGCCCCAATCTTTCCATGACATTTTTAGTTTGAGAGGTCCGTATAGTGAGTGTTTGAGCTCGCCTTGTCTGTGATACCGGTATTCAGAAGCGAGCTGTTCAAGCAGTACAACATCTAGAGGGAGTTAGGTAAGGAATGCAAATTTCGTAATTATGCGGGCATCTTGGTGCAAAGGCCCATCAAAAGCACAAGTCCTTGGTGCCAAGGTGTCCGGGTATCTTTGAAATTCGAAGATATTATTATTCAAGGAAACAAGCAAGGGCCAGAATCCGCACGTTTGTGTAGATATACCCATCTATGCCTAGGATTGGATAGGGCCACATATAAAGCCTAGCCTTGCGATGGAATACTGTCTTTTGCTGTGCTGCGCCCTTTCATTAGGTGATTGGCCATGAACTAATTCTCGCGGACAGATTTATACGGGCCGCCCCGAGAGTACTTGGGCAAAAAATGCAACCCCCAAAGAAACCAGACGCTTCGCCGATGATCCCGTGATTTATACCGTAGGGTGGAACATGAGGGTGTGTATGATTGGCGCATATCCTCGTACCTGAGGACTGACTTAATTTAGGTGCGTTAGGGATAGTCGAAAATTTTATACCTCCAAAACTTGGAAATCTTGGAAATCTTATCCGCATTGTTTTATTTTTCACATAACTAATAAAACAGCTACCCGTCTCCGAACCAAGGCCAAAGAAGAGCGCGGGGGATCCCTTTCTTTTTCTTTTTCTTTTTTCTCTCCAGCAGGCCAGGCAGAGATAAGTGTTGGGCGTGCGATGAAATGTAATGGGGAGGCCATCAAACAAGGGGTTGGGGATTGGTAATGCCACAACTCGGGAGAATACCGGAGGTAAGATAGTTGATAGTTGAGCACAGGCAGGTGTGGGGGCGGTTTGTTGATGACTTGATCCCACTTACTCCCGTCATCACATGATTTCTGAGGGGTTAGACAGAGCCAGGAGCTGCGTGCGGATAGAGAGAGTGCCGCCATACTGGTGTGGTGGATGAATCCAATAAACCCCACGGAAAAAGGCTGGATTGGGACATGAGGTGTTGGACATAAAAACTTGTCCTGACAAGTGTCACTGCCGGCACCAGGTGTGCGGTAACTGGGTTTTCCGGATGCTGGACATGGATGGAGTGCCACGGAATGCAGGAGCAACCTCCCGTAAATTTGATCAAATCCCGGCGTCTACGAGTACGTTGTGGTTCGAAACAATATATTGCAGTGCCGGTACTAGAGTTCCATGCCGGTAGCCGTTTCTGCCCTTAATGCTGAAGCATCCTGCTGCTAGATAGGGTAAGTGGAGGAGAGTATTTTTTTGCGGAAGGAGTGGCGGGGAATTCACTCGCAAGGCTGTTGAATATGCATTCCTCGGAACTTATCTGCATTTTGAAGGGATTAGTGATATCGTGGAGGAGTGGGACATTCAAGTCCGCAGACATCATGATAAAAACATCCCTTGTTATTATAGCCCCGGGATCAAAGGGCCACGATACCAATTCGAATCCCGTATGCTCCGAAATAAGCAATTCCTCGGAGTTTCCCCAAACTCCTAAGGTTGGGGAGAGGGCTGTAGCCCCTCTTTTAATGTCTGAACCAATGAGAATAGTACAGTATCCCCTGTCTCGATATCTCTTCTAGCATTACAAGTAGAGATGCTCCTACCCCTTGCCTTGGCTGGGAGGCCTAGGTTGCGGCTAACGGGATCAGTTTCCCCATCCTGTCGGCTGCTATCGCTCACTGTCACACATATAGGCGAGCTTTCCCTCCTTACACGCTTCTTTCCACTTTCCCAATACCGTGCCAGTGGTGCCACTGCGCGCTCTGCAGTTTGTCGTACATGTTGAGCTTACGAGGGATTCCGATAGGGGAGATGCAGCCTACTCCGGCATCGCGAGAATTGGCCAGGTCTTGTATCGTAGTATGATTGGTGGAGATTCGTTTGCAGTTCTTATTTGCTGTGCGGGTACCCACAGCGCCTAATCAACTTTATTCCTATCTAGAGGAGACACCGCCAGAACCTAGCGACGCCAGAAGAGACCGCACAAGCACCGCACAAGCACCGCACAAAGGGTTGGTTGGGATGATGATGTTACACACCTCGGAGCCAATCACAACGCGGCCGAAGCACTTGTACAAGTGCCATTAGATTGTGCGGCAAATTTGAAATGCGGCACAAACCCGACGGATCTTCGATAGAGGTAGAGTACTGACGATTTCACAATCAGCCCAATCAAACTACCCCAATTGGCCCCGCCTCGCGCAGTTATCGGTGACTTTGAAAAACGACTCTGTATGTGAGGCAAATGTGGTTCTGGACCAAAACCCCATATGACACATCTAGAGTGTATTCATAGGTGCTTTTTAAAAAAAGAAAAAAAGGAGAAAAAAAGTAAGTAACCTCCTCAATCCTTCTCTCTAGCGAATCGCGACACAACTCAAACATCCCTTCAAGACTTCTGGTAGCGTAATATGATATCGCGAAGACAACATCTGGCTACTCATGCCTCTGGACTTCTGATATTCTTCTGAATTTTTTACCTGCTCCGCTCGCGCATTGCTAAGTACCTGGTGGTGACGTTGTTTGGCACCGTACGGCACGGGCGAAAACATTGGTGAGGGATTCTTGAATCTGACAGTGTTGGACACGTCAGCTTGGAGAATTATTTCTACCAATGTGGGCAGTTCGGTAAGGCAGGTTTTAGCAATCCCACATCAAACCTTCCTCGGCTCCCTTCAGAATAGACAGGGACAGATGTATTGGTTTTACATAGAGTGTTCAACATGGGATAAGTATTATTTTTTTTTGAAAGAAAAGGAGTGAAACGAGCTTGAAAGATAAATTTGGTATAAGTACTAGGTGATATTGGGACCGAGGAGAAGGAAGAAGGGTTACAGATGAAAGGGCAAAAAAAGGATAGTGGAATAATAAAGAGGTTGGAGAGATATTGATATGATTTAGATAGAAGCAGAAGATGAGAGAGTCGGAGAGGGGGTCAAAGAGCGAATGGGGTAAAAGGGGGGGGAAAGAGTGTAATTGAAAAAAGGAGGTAGGGAAGAGGTAGGAGAGAAAGAAGGGAGATAGAAGAGTAGTTTTTTAATCAGAAAAAATGTATGAAATAAAGTGAGCACTGATTAGATAAAATAGAACAGAAGGAGGTATAAGTATTGGGAATAAAGGAGAGACAAAATATAATATTATATCATTATTAAGTATATGGAAAGGAGGGTGAAGAAGGAGAAAAGGATTGATATAAGGTTTATTTGTAAAGAAAAGTAATGTGGTATTAGGATATCAGCTGTATAGTAACAGAGCTTAGTAGATCTAGTATCAATTTTATTCAATAGTTTACTAGTAGCATATATATTTGATCTTAAAGTAATATAAAAAAATATTGGCAAGTGTCAAGTAGGCTAGCAGAAATCTTAAATTTTAGCAAATGTAGATCAAGTAGATGAAATAGTAGTACCCTGTGAGAAGGAGGATCCTCAGGCTGTTACTGCCCTAAATATATAAAAAATAATCAACTACAGATAAAAATAGATATTTTGAATTGAATAGTAAAAACTTAATTTTGTTAATCAAAAGGTTTCACTCACTTCACGTTTTGGAAAGAGCAATTTGATTATTAGACTAGAGTGCTACTTGATTAAACTTTTATAGGATTAATATTATAACTGAACCCTTGTTTTCCCAATATTTACCAACTTGAGATAGGTTATTGCATATCTGAGTTGATACTGGATAGTATTAACACACTAATTTTTCGTTATAATATTTTACCATTATTAGAGAAGTTATTATTTCCTTACTTAACTTATACAAACTTTGTTTGATTACTCCCAATTTGAGTAACACAGTTATAATCCTATACTATCACCGGACTTGCAACTGGAAATTACAAGACTTTTAGTATACTGAACATGACTGGGTTGTCCTTAAAATCCTTGGACTGGACTAATAACATTATATAAAGTGAAACGGATCTGAGCTAGCAAGGAAAGAGTACTAATGGAACAAGTAGTACTAGGGGAGGATCCACTATTGATCCCAGGCCAATACTGACATTTCAGTGATAGCCAAACCCTTTGTTTCCTATCACATATTGCTAAAAGAGCAATGTGAGAGGTAAAGTAGTACTCCAATTATAGAAGAGAAAACTTAGAGAGTTACATGAAGTGTCCTGACTACAGGGAGTATTTTTATTTTTTTCTTATATATATATATATATATATATATATATATTATTTATTACTTATGAAGGTACAAGAACTCGACTGTAGCATTAGATATTGAATAAAGAAAACCTTAAATCCTAAACAAACAAACAATATAAAGGACACCTTCAAAGACACCTAGTAGTGCATCACATAAGATACATCACCACATACAGTTAACCAAAAGTAAGTAAAAGAACCAAATCAAGACTATAAGGCCAACTTTGAACTGATTAAGGAAGCAAAGTACCAACACAAAGAGATATCCTAAGCAAACCTAAGGAACTAAGATATGTTAAGGAGAGTAGAGGAGGCGGAGGGGGGGAAGGAAGGAAGGGGGCCATGAAGGAGGCAGGGGAACAGGGAAGAACTATGGGGGAAGGAGAACAGCTGGTATAAGGAGAGGGAAGGCAGTGTCTGAAGGGTGGATAAAGCGGCCGTGTATAATAAGGAGCGGGAGAGAAGACCAAAGAAGAGCTGATACCCAATATCGGACATATCTAGAAGGCGGCAAGAGCTTATAGAGATCAAAGAGGGGCAGTAAGGGACAGCAATGGTGAAAGGATAATCTTCATTCTCACAGCCAGTCAAAGATATGTGAGGCGAAATGGGTGTCAGGACTGGTGAGCTGCAAGGAAGCTCTTATGGGCGCGCATCTTGTGAATCCAGCCAGCAAGATACCTCCCACGGCCCATAAAAGGGTTGGGGGCCAAGTACAGCAGGAAAGATTGAATAGGGGTCAGGAACAGTAGCAAGCCAGTCAGGCTCGAGCAAACCATGTTCCAACCACAGACCACAGTATAGGGCAAGGTAGTGGCAGCTGCAGAGGGCAGAGGAGGCGGGAAGGACACCAGCTCATACCTGATCAGTGGGGTGTGAGGGTTGTAGCCAGGGGATGGGAGTATCAGGTAGACCAGAGCTTCCATGGGGAGGTTAGTGCACCTCAGGGGAGAAGGAAGAGAGGTACAATAACTTAAGGTATAACATTAGGTTGAAGGTACCTGAACAGGTGGCGGGAGGAGTCTGAAGCACAATAAATGAGGAGGGAGGGAAAGTCAAGAGGTAGGTAGGCTGCAGCTCGGACGTTCAGAAGGGGCAGAGGATATCAGCCCTGGGCTGCCCGACAACGTCTGTGTCTACCTTAGCAGGCCAGAAGGGATAGCCCGGACTTGGCTGTCATAATCCGTATAGGGGTAGACTGAAAGCCATTGGTGAGTGGCTTCTGAACAGAGCCCAAAAAAAACTGTCTGTGGAACCAAATGAAGGGTGGGGAGCCAGTCAGTTGGTGGGATACTAAAATATGGGGAGCAGAAGTAACACACCAAAATGTAGCAGAGGTGTGGAGATAAAACAGCCCCTGAGTGTGACCCACTCCTCAGTTTAGCAGGTTTTTTCAGTCTTCTCTATTCATTGTTAATGTACAAGAACTTGATTGCAGTACTAACTATAAGATAAACAAATCCTTAATGTCAAAACCTGAAAACAAGGGAAACCAACAGTACATTAAGGTACAACTATACAGCCAACTGTCCGGCAACCTTATATTGTAAACTCAAGTGAGAAATATCAAGCTTTGGGAACATACTGAAACCAAGCCTTAAGGTAAGAAAAAACTACAAGTGCAATCACAAGCTAGGGAAAAAACATGGGGTTGGGCGGTGTACACGGGAGGGGGTGGGGGAACCAAGGATGGCAGAGAAGAGAGTAGGTCAGTAATCTGTCAACAGCCAAGGCAACCAGGGTCTAACAGAAGAAGGAGACTAGATCAAGGAGCAGTAGTATAGAGATCTAGAAGGAGTTGTCAAGGCCCATTACAGAAATGCCTTGGAGGAAGTATCTGTATGGTCAACTATGGATAATGATGAAAGCACATCGTGCTGAAAGTGATCATCCAGGTCTCAGTATTGCAGACTCAGGGTGGACTGCCCCTTCGAGGCATTGGAGGTGAGGAGAGTCTGGTAACTCTTGTGGGAATACATTTGGTGGATGTGTGCCTCTATGAATTTCACAAGGCTAATGAAGGGGTCTGGGTAGTGCAACAGCCTCTAGGAGAAGTAAGATGGAGAAGGGCAGGCCTCTCGGCAGGCATTAATACAAGTCTGATGAGTACACCTCCTTAAAGCTGTATAGGAGGGGCAAAAGGCAGGTAGGGGGGGGGAGAAGAAGGCACAATGGCATGAGGTCGGTATGCGGAATCAGGTGAAAGAACATCTAGTCAATAGTGTAGAGGAAAATGTGAGTTAAAGTAACCACAGGTAACTGGTCGCCTACTGGCGGAGACAGAGCAGTTGATTTGAAATGAAGAGTTTTAAGATTAGGCAGAAGGCTGGTGGCAAGATGTTACCATGAGTCAGGAGTGTAGAATGAGGGGAGAGAGGAGAAATCTGAGGGGAACTGCCCACTGGCTGGTGTTATAGCGGTGGGGGCACTGACAAGCCTAAGAGCAGCATGTCATTAGCAGTTAGCACACAGTTGACCAATGGGGGGGAGGCCGCTCATGAGGGAAAGCATGGAAAGTCTATTGATATGGAAGCAGTTAATGAACCATTACTGGATCGGGGGCTAGAGGTTGTCAATGTACTTTAGCAGGCCACGGGAGGGAATGAAAAGGTGTGCCCCATAGTTGAGTATGGGTAGTATGAGGGAGATAGACAAGACTATTACTCAAGTGTAGGGAGAGGCCAGCCATGGCAAGGTAGAGTCTCCAGACAGTGGGGAAGGTGCCTTGTCCAAGGGCAAGATGTTTCAAGAGGTGGATGGCCGTAGAGAGGGAGGGGGTGAATGAATAACCTGGACACCTCATGGAGTTAGCAGGGTGAAATACCTGTCTGTCCCGGTGTATAGGATGAGTCAGTGGGACCAGACTAGTTCTTGGTGTGCAAGTAGATGATCTCTGTCTTGGAAACAGAGAAGAGAACCTTGATAGCTGCTCCATAACACTTCATATTGGTAAAGGCCTCCTAAAGCAACAGCACATTGCCGTTGTATAAAAGGAACGACATAGTTAATGCAAAATTAATAATATAGAAATGTATAAAGCCTCTAGGAAGGGAAAAATGGAGAGAAGAAATGTGAATAAGAAGAAGTAATGAATATACAAAAGACACTTGAGGGGTCTCAACAGAACAAGGAGAGAAGTCCCAGGGGAGCTATGAAAGAGAAGACGACAGGTATGACTAGTAAGGAAAGGCCAGACCCTGGAGATGAGGTCCTAACTATACACAGCCAAGAAGTACTTATGTAGGTACCTTTCCTCAACCCTAACCATAGTGGCTCCTACCAATTAGTTACACTTCTCAGCAATACTCATATTCAGTCAAACTATAAAATCTATCAGGTGTCTCCTATAAGTCAACTGTGTAATATACCAACAAATAATAACTCATATACCAAGTCATATACCCCTAAGTCATCAAATATGCAGAAGCTGTAACTGATCATATGAGCCATATACAAAAGCCATTATATCTGTAGAGTTACAGTTGTAAGTCATCATGGATATCATGTGTGAAAGTCATTATGTAACCGGTATTGGTTGCTATTGCTAAGGGTGACAAGGCTAACAGAAACTAGCAGGGCTAGTAAGGGGTTAGTTTATTTTGTTATTGGTTTCAAGTATCGTTTGATACTTAGTTTGTTTTATGTTGGGTTTCATGTATCAGGCTGATACCAGATATGTTTTATGTTTTGTTTCATGTATCGGGATAATACATATTTTGTTTGCAGTACTGTTTAAGTGCATGAGGCATTTGTTTGATTGGAGGACTTCACAAGCGGAGCTTGGTTATGTCCGTGGATTGAAAATCAAATGGAAGAAGATGGAAAGCTTTGGAAGAGCGAGATCATGTATTTAAAGACTGCCCCTCTGGAGCTTAGACAGGGCAGACTTCAACAGACAGAGTTTTCAATATACTTAGTTGAGCAGTTACTTCTTTTCAGTTCGCACGAAACCACAGCAAGCAAGTCTAGGACTTAGCAAAGCTGGCGATATAGTAATTGATGGCTGTTAAACAACTTATCGAGATCTCCGGTAGTACTACACACTTAAGGTCCCGAAAGTTTGGGATCTGAGTCACTTTCGTTATACCTTAACAAGACGCATTCCTCTTGGTGCCTGATACACTCGGAGAGGCGTTACATTTTTTTAACATCAACAAGTAGTTGAGTTAGAAGCAGGCAGAGGTTAGGAAACCTCAGGCTTGCAAACAGTTGCCCAGAATAGGTGACGAGCGACTTCAGACGAGGTCAGGTAAGCACATCCTGCGACAGGAACTTACCAAAAAGAAAGGCAGTCAGAGAACTATAGGCGAACAATCTACGGTATCCAGCTTCAAAGTAGACGAAGCAGGAAGACAGCTATCCTGAGACCAAGCAAAGCAATTGCCAGCGGAATCAGCGAAGGAACTAGATAAAGAGAAAGCGAGAACTCCGCGAGAGTTCCTCGGTACGCTGAAGGGATTGAAGGGAAAGCAAGCAGCAACACCCAAGGAGGATCCAAGCAGCTCAGACAGTGAAGAGAGCTCTGATAGCTCTAGTGATTCAGACGATATGTCGAATCCAGGAACTAGTAATGCGCCAGTGGCTAGAGAGTCAACACCAGCAACTACAGCGAAGCTTAGCATCAAGGTTCCTACACCAAAGAAGTTCAGTGGTGAAGGAGAGGACCTTAAACCAGAAGCGTTCGATAGTTGGTACCAGTCAGTCCAGTTATACCTAAGACTACACAGAGTTAACTCCAAAACAGACGGAGCGGGAAACTATTTGATACTGTACACAGAATGGAGAGCCCAAGAAGCAGCTTTCCAGGCGGCAGAAAACTATGGCGAAGACTTAACCAGAGATCAGCTTATTGATTGGTTAAGAGAAGGATTCCAGTCATCCAGACAGAAGGATGACCTTTACAAACAATTTCACGAGATTGAGCAAGTCAACAATGGGAAGACGCAGCGCATCACAATGGTGGCTACAGACCTGTTGATGTACCGATCACGACTACCAGAAGGCACCATTTCCGAATATGCCTTCATCCAAAGGTTTCTCCAATGTATGCACACTAGGCTAAGGCGAGATATCAAAACATGGTATGATTCAAGCGAAACAATCCAGACCACGATAGCCTATGCAGAGAGAGTCGATGCAATCCTCTACGATACAGGAGCCTATGGAAAGGAAAAGTAGAAAGATCGATACAAGGAAGACAACTCCAAGAAGGACAACAAACCTCAATGGAAGAAAATGGAATCAAGCAAAACGAAGACTCCAAGAGAAAAGGGAGCATGCTTTACCTGCGGAGGTAAAGGACATATGACAAAGGATTGTCCCAACAAAAACGACAAAGGCAAAGGAGAGACACCCAAGAAGGAGACATCATTTGAATCGAGTTGAAGAAGCCAGCAGCCAAGATGAAGTATATGTCAATGCCATAGAGGTCGAGACCAATGCATCACCACAGAACACGCTACCCAATTGTGATAAGAGTCACACAGCATTTGAAGGAACGATCCTGATTAACGGCAAACAAGCGAGAGTCCTATTTGATACAGGAACAATAGAAACAGACCTATTAAGGGCAACCTTTGTCAGTACACATGGAATTCCATGTACCGAAATAGCAACTCTAGCAACCATTCATATGGCTATGAAAGGGTCACAATCTGAATCCCAGAAAGAATGCAACGTCAGTATAGCAATTGGGAAGATGAAGACTACTAGAAATAGAATGATGGAGGGGAACTTAGCCATGTACAATGCCTTGATTGGAATGCCATTCCTATCGCGAAATAAAGCATCGGTCGAATGAGGAAAACTGAGGATTCATTTTCCAGACCATAAGATATGGGTAAATTGCACACCAACAAGTGCTAGAATTCGAGCAGCTGTGACAAGCACAGAAGAGATAATGGAACAATACCTAAAGGTATTCACAGATCCGATTCCTGAAAGGTTACCACCCTTAAGGAAGATCAACTACCGAATCATATTGAAGGATCCAGAGAATCTGAAGACGATGCCAACATACTCAGTACCAGAAAAGTACGAGATTCTACTCAAAGCATGGCTGGACCAGAAACAGCGAGAAGGAGTTATCGAACGAGGTGAAGTGCCAGAAGCAGCACCGATGTTTGTGTCAGTCAAAGGAAAGAGTGATGGCAGGATTAGATGTCTAGCGGACCTTACAGCCAGAAATGATAATACCCGGAAGGATGACAAACCTATTCCTAAGCAAATGAGATTACTAAATGCACTAGCAAGGGAACGATACAGGAGCATGATTGACCTAAGCGACGCCTATTTTCAAACCAGAGTGCACACTGACGATGTTAAATATAACAGTTTGAAAAGACCCTTTGTGGGGTTCGTCATCAAGTTTATGTTACAAGGAGACATGATTGCACCAGGAACATTTATGAGGATCATGTCAGATCTACTGGCCGACTACCTGGGAGAATTCGTGTGGTTGTACATCGACGATATACTCATATTCTCCAATACAGAGTCCGACCACTTAAAACACATTTAAGCGGTTTGTGACAGGTTGGAGAAAGCAGAGTTCTTTGCGAGCAGAAAGAAGTCGGACTTCTTCGCTAAAGAATTACAAGTACTAGGCCACGTTATCGATGACAAGGGGCTTGGAGCATCACCTGAAATGATCAGAAGGATTGAGGAGTGGGAAACACCGAAGAATAAGAAACAACTTCAGGAGTTCCTAGGATTGGTAAACTACATTACCCAATTCCTACCACACATTGCTACTATAACTGCACCCTTGATGGATCTTACCGGAAATGAGGAGTTTGTCTGGACACCTACACATGATCAATGCATCGAGAATGTGAAAGAAATCGCCAAACAGAATCAGGTCATGAGACCAATCAACCACACCTCAGGACAAAAGATATGGCTCATTAAGGATGCCTCTGACACAGGGGTAGGAGCTTGGGTAGGACAAGGAGACACACCAGAAACGGCGAGGCCTACGTCATTGCACAGCAGGAAATTCACCTACTCACAAATCAATTACGGAACTACCAATAAGGAGGCACTCGCAATAATGGATGCCTTAACCTCCTTTGATCACATTCTTGCATGGCATGAATTTACGATCATAACTGACCACCAACCATTGGTGTACCTGAAGACAGCCAAGTCCCCTCACGCAAACAATTGAGGTGGCGAACCCACTTGGGAAAACATGAGGCAAAGATATATTATAGGTCTGGGAAGGGAAACTATTTAGTAGACGCCCTTTCCTGTCTTTATGAGCAATTTGATCCAGAACCAAACTACGCTCAAGACCCTACCAACGAAGAAGATTCAAACCTTTACAACATACCTTTTACATCCTCAAATACGTCGCGCTTTGAACCACTTCCTGTTGAGAAACAACTTTCATCGGATAACTCAGATTGCTCTATCAGGGCAGGAAACGATTGGGGAGACAGAGTCACCCTAGAGATTAGTGATGATGAGAGAAATCATGCGGCCATGCACTGGAGCGCATGCTATGATCGCCAATGTACTATCCATGAGGACGAGGAGCTTAGAGACAAGATAGTTCTACCCTAGCTAGTCTCTACCTACGAAGAAAGGAATAGCATCTTGTTACCTCTGCGACCGGTACTGGACCTAGATTCTATCAGGCGACGCCTGAATGAACAGATAGGACACATGAGTTTGGAGTATTGAGACCATGAGAGTCCTTACCAACAACTATCAAAGGAGCCTAAGCGGCCTCTCTACGCCAACGCGGCACGCGGCGAACCTAGGCTTATTACAATCATCGTGCCACCTACCCTCCCTCACCACCAGTGTACACTCTACGAGCATTACGAGGACGAGGAGGAGGAAGTACCCTGCCTGGCCCGAGCACCGGATGAACGGGATACAGCAGCAGTAGTGGCTGAAATGAGCAGCCAATGGAGAAGCCAGATGGTAGAGGCCTACAGGAACGATGACCTGTACAAGCAGGCTTCTGACGGTAGCAACACAGGGAGAGGTGGCAAGCTATCCCACTATAGGATTGGCGATGGACTAATGTATGCAACGACCAGGTGTGGTCAGGATTGCCTATACATACCTAAGGGACATGCAGTGAATGGGATAACACTCAGGGAGATCGTTATTGATGAGATTCACAACAGAGGACACCATAGCGCAGATAGGAACCTACACTATGCTACAGAATACATATTCTGGTCCAAGATTAGGAAAGACTTTCGAGACTATGTCTGACAATGCGATTTATGCCAGTGGAATAAGGAACGCAACCAGCTACCAGATGGAGAGGCACAGTCTATGCCAGTACCCTCAGAGATATTTACCTACTACGCTATCGACTTTGCAGGACCATTCAACAAGTCTGGAAACAACAAGTATGAGACACTACTAGTGGTTGTCAATAGGGCGGTTGGATTCACTTGGTTTATCCCTGCACATTCAAACGGTTAAGCAGTCGAGACCCTCACCCTCCTCTGGCACTATATTTTCACTCCATATGGAGAACCTACATCGATTATCAGCGATGCTGACCCACATTTTACCTCACGATTTTGGGCCTAAAGCATGAAGTCTTTGTGGATCGAATATATCAAGGCAGTACCTGGACACCACGAAACTAATGGCCAGGTTGAGAGAAAGATTAGGGAACTTAAGACCGCCTTAAGGAATATTGTTAACAAGCTCCAGAACAACTGGTTACTTGCACTTCGAGAGTTAGTAGCCTACGAGACTGTAGGACATTCTGATGTACTGAACATGTCACTATACAAAGCAGTCTATGGACGAGATTACCCTATGCTGTCGACTATCAGAGTCAGAAACACCCAGGTGCCTGCCTCCGATGACTTCCTGAACTGACACCAGGAACTGCGTAATGAGGCCTACCATTCTGTCAAGATGGCGAGATTTAGGAGTACCAGGATGGCAGCAAGAAGAAGGACCACCCACAAACCCATTGATGTGGGCGAATGATTGTTAGTCTGGGGAGACCTGTTGGCTACTGAATCTGGTAGAAGCAAGAAACTCGAACCCAGAAGGCGAGGACCCTTCAAGGTGTTGGAATACGACTCCCACACACAGAACTACCCAGTTAAGATGGACGCTAGTATATACCGCTGCAAGGAAGGGGTGTTTCATTGCTCTACGGTTAAGAGGTTCATGGAGAACGATAATAATAGGTTCCCTGGTAGAGCCTATGCGAAACCTGCGCCCATTCTCATTGAAGAAGTACCGGAATGGGAAGTTTAACAAGTGTTGGACCACAGCCAGCACTATGGACGAGACCAGTTCCTGATGAAGTGGAAAGGTTATACGGATTCTCAGAACAGCTGGGAGCCTGTCGAAGGATTAGAAAACGCTATGAACCTTGTCCAGGATTGCTGGACAGACAAGTGTCCAGGCGACGAGTTTCCTATCATTACAGGATATAGTGAGATCGGATTCACGCCAAAGACGCCAGTTTACGGGGAGTTCGCTGATGAAGGAAAGGTGGATGATGGGTTTTGGAAACCCTATTTGGAAAGCGACTATGACGACTCAGGAGTCTCGGATGATGGCGAGATTATCAAGACCTGGTTTTGATTTTTCGCGATCTGGGATATTGTATTAAGGGTTTTTTGTTTTTAGAAACAGTTGTTTTGTTTCCAGGGTGTAACCGGTATTGGTTACTATTGCTAAGGCTGACAAGGCTAACAGAAACTAGCAGGGCTAGTAAGGGGTTAGTTTGTTTTGTTATTGGTTTCAAGTATCGTTTGATACTTAGTTTGTTTTATGTTGGGTTTGATGTATCAGGCTGATACCCGATATGTTTTATGTTTTGTTTCATGAATTGGGATGATACATATTTTGTTTGCATTACCGTTTATGTGAATGAGGCATTTGTTTGATTGGAGGACTTTACAAGCAGATCTTGGTTATGTCCGTTAATTGGAAATCAAATGGAAGAAGATGGAAAGCTTTGGAAAAGCGAGTTCATGTATTTAAAGACTGCCCCTCAGGAGCTTAGACAGGGCAGACTTCCACAGACTGAGTTTTCAATATACTTGGTTGAGCAGTTACTTCTTTTCAGTTCGCACGAAACCACAGCAAGTAAGTCTAGGACTTAGCGAAGCTGGCGATATAGTAATCGACGGCTGTTAAACAACTTATCGAGATCTCCAGTAGTAATACTAACTTGAAGTCGCGACAGTTTGGGATCTGAGTTACTATCGTTATAACTTCTCGAGACGCATTCCTCTTGGTGCCTGATACACCCAGAGAGGCGTTACACATTATATCATCTGAGTTACAGTTGAAAGTCCTTAAATCAAGCAACCATCCTTAAATCAATGATCAATATGCTAATAAGCATCATGAAAAATGCTATGACGACTCATGAGTCTGTATACATAACATGACCTCCTTATAACTCATGAGCTATCAGTTATGTGAAATCCTAACCTGCCTGGTTACCTAATTGTTACATCCGCTGTTCTCTCACGTGAGCCTGAGTCTCATCAGGATCAATGTCCTAGTTTCATTAAGCTTTCTTCAAACATTTGTAATTTGTTTTTCAAAATGCTAATACAATATTTACTTTTCTGTTAGTTCTTACTGATTTCTTCCACGCTACGGTTGCCAATTGTAATGATATCCTATGATGTTTCTACTCTTACTACTGACTTCATATTGATTATTAGTTATTTGGGTTTATACCAGATAAGGACTACCATTTGGTTGTCCCTTTCTAAATTGTTATGACATCTTAAGTGGTTAATCTTTTCTGGTTTCACTTATCTCTACTCCCTCCCTACCTCTATCCATTTGGGTATTACTATCCTCCTGCTATACCTACTAGATTAGTATACCATTAGCAATTACTTGTTCCTACTTATTGGGATTCCATTACTAGTTTTGTTAGCTTTATCCTATCACTATTGACTGTCTGTTTCCACAATATGGTTAGTTTGTAATGTAGCCTGTATTAGTATCCTTGCTGCACATGACATTTACACTTTTGTTATTTTTGTCTAGGTAGAATTTCTTGTATATAAAGAGCCTGCAATCTTTTAAGAATTCAGACTCTAAACAAAAGCCTTACACTATTATCATCTTTATTCATATCAACATATTCATACCAATCCTTATAAATACTGTTTCTCACAGTATGATATTGGTAGCCTGTTTCCTTAAGCCTCGCGGATGGTCTTCTAATACTAAGTGTATTTTGAACATCCTTGTTTAATTCTGCAAGATTCAGTAATTGTACTTTTGTGTCTACAGCTAGGAGTTTTAGAGGGTTTTCATCTCTGTTTGTTCATTCAAGGGCTGGATCCCAGTTTGCCAATAGGTGGATAATGTATAAGCTAAACTCTGACATGTAATTCTGTTCACAGTCGTGGTAAGACATTTATGTAAGCAAATGTAGTACCCTGTTCATTCATCAATTGATTTAGCATTGGTAACTTGCCTTAGCTTGCAGTTGATACTTTTCAAGTTTTAATCTAACCCTTCACATTTTTGATAATGCTATTTTGTATATGGTCTCTATACCCAACAGTCCTGGTAATCTGGGAGGCTGCCTCTTTTCTAGTTTGCTTCCGAAATCATTTTAGTAATCTATATCGCTGAAAGCGAAGCCACTTGAGTCCCAGTACATAATAGGTAAGATACTGCCCCTTAGGCCTCTTCCTTTTCGAGTTTAGAAGCTTCAAATATCTTGAATCCATAATTTTATCATAAGTCTCATATCCTAAAGTGGATTTTGAAGGATAAGTAATAGATACCTTAAGTGGGGATCCAATACTTTTATTGGGTTAATTGAAACTTTGATAATACTGGCCACCTCTTAATAGCAACTGCTACCTCCACTACTCTATCTAGATCTCTTTCTCTACCTCCAGCTGGCAGGTTTTCATAGTTCCACCTCTTGAGATTCTTCATCTATATTAGATAGTACTTCTTTACACTCAGGTTCTGCATTCCAACTACTATCTCAATAAATCTCCTTAGATATAAGATGAGCTTGACTATCAATTGCAAATCCTGGCACTATTGCTTGGTGAGCAGCTTCCCACCTTCGACGTGTCCCACATTTGGTTGACATGCTAACTTTGTATACCTAGGCTAAATATGTTAGACTTCGCTTAAGCCTAATTGACATATTTTATGAGTACAAATCTATTCTTCAATATTCCCCTGAAAGAGCCACTAGGGAACTTGCCTAAAGATAATGTGGCATTTAGAGTAGCAACTTGCACCTTTATTGGCTGTGGTTTAGAACCAATTATTGGTAGATTAATACTTGTTTTAAGATGGCTACCTAGTTCTCCTACAGCAGGGGAGTGCAGTTTCCGTTTCTTGATTCTGCCCATTGTCATAGTACATTTATTGAATGATCTAGTTATATTAACATGTTTATCTTATTTCCTATATTTCACCCTCCGATCATAACTTACCTCTATATCGACACCTCTTGGCTCCTAGTCAATTTGTCTTGTTATATTTCTGAGCAGAGACTGCTATTGCTACACCAAAACATATCTTTTGAAAATCCTAATTACTATCCTTTTGGCTATATATCAGAATTAAAGAAAAAATATACTTTTATTCTCCTTCACTGGTATAATATATAAATAGTATGTTTGAATTCTGTGAACTAGTACCCTTCAGTAGAGTGGGATATGACATATTGGGCCATTAGCCACATTGATTGCTCTAGTTGGTTTCTTACTTAGTCTTTTATTACCATTGTGGGTATTGTTTCTTGTCCCCTATTAAACTTTGATTATATCTTATGTCACTTGCCTCTGGAGTTGAAATGATGACTCTCGTTTAGGAGATTTCAGACCTATTAATTCTTTGTAGTTTTTGCTTCCCAACTGCCTAACCTTAGTGTAGGAAGGGGGTTTGTTTAGTTGTAAGAAGATGGGACTGATTGAAGTTAGAGGTTTCTTTCTGCCATAACTTCTACTTTATGTAGTCTCTATGCCTTGAATATTAATTGTCTAAAATAATTAAAAAAAATCAAAACTGTCAATCACCCACCTTGCTTGAATTGAACAAGAATAAGAACTCCTACTAATCACCTAATATCAATGCATCTCTTGGCTTAGCATCAATACAAATTGTCAAATTGTAGTGTAGTATTTTATCTATACTAGTAGTGATTGTACAACTGGAGTTTACATTTTGAATACTACATTTAGTAGTTATTTGTAGTCCTTTTACTTAATGTATAGGATTAGAGACCCACTAGTTGTATAGGAAACTCATCTCCAGCGTTGGCCCCTATTGATATGAAAGTACTCCCTCTATTCTTCCACCTTTCTTTCCCTATAAGATTATAGTTTCTTGCCAGGTTCCGTTTCCACTGCTTTCAGGTAGATCCCCTGATCTACCTGGTATTTATGTGGTGGTAAACAACTTCCTTTTCTTTCTTTGTTTATCTCAAGAGATGGATATTATTCATAGAGTCTGATATCTCTATTGTTTCCACTTTCTTGTCTCATCTTTTGCCATAATTATTAGTTTTGTATAAACATGAATTACTTGGTTATTGCTTGACTTATTTGCCTTGTAATCCCATTTGAGGATTCCTATACCTTCACCTGTACAATAGAACTGGTTGAATGATATTGCTGAAATCTTCTTGATTTCAATTCACACACATTTAACTTTGTCTCTACTTCCTAACTCTGACTCTCGTCTGGTTATAGGTGTAACGGAATCCTATTATGTTTCTACTATCACTACTGACTTGATGTTGGTTATTACTTATTTGGGTTTATACCTGATAAGCGCTACTATTTGGTTGTCACTTCCTACTTGGTTATGACTTCCTAACTGGTTATTCTTTTCTTGTTTCACTTATCACTACCCCTCCTTGCTTCAACCCATTTGGGTATCGCTATCCTCTTGCTATACCTACTGGATTTGTATAGTAGTAGCGATCTCTTGTTCCTTCCTGTTTGAATTCCATTACTTGTTTTGTTAGCTACATCCTGTCGCTTTTAACCCTCTGTTTTCGGACTATGGTTACCTTGTTATGCTTCCTCT